>SKCR01009098.1:0-157500 GCA_019454045.1 Zanthoxylum bungeanum
GTGCTACCATTAAATTAAGTAATATTATGGAAAAAGAATTGCTCGTATTCATGAATCGGACATAAATACGATCCGAATTGGCACTCCGAGCACCAACCCTGACAATGTTGTCGTACGGACTGAGGGAAATGCATGTCTTCAATTGACTCGACATTAGTCCTCCGGTCGATCAAACCAGATGAAGGTTCAGGAGCTAAATTCTCACGATGATGTCGTATGGACTGGGGGGAGTCTATGTCTTTATTTGACTTGACATGAGTCCTTGGGGGATGTCCCCGGTCGACTGAACCAGATGAAGTTCATGAATTATTTCACACGACATTGTTGTATGGACTGAGGGAAGTCCATGTCTTCATTTGACTAGACATGAGTCCTTGGGGTGTGTCCCCGGTTGACTGAACCAGATGAAGGTCATGAATCGTTTCACACGATATTATCGTATGGACTGAGGGAAGTCCAAGTCTTCAATTGACTCGAGATGAGTCCTTGGGGGATGTCCCCGGTCGACTGAACCAGATGAAGTTCATGAATCATTTCACACGACATTGTCGTATGGACTGAAGGAAGTCTAAGTCTTCAATTGACTCGACATGAGTCATTGGGGGATGTCCCCGGTCGACTGAACCATATGAAGTTCAGGAATCATTTCACATGATATTGTTGTATGGACTGTGGGAAGTCCAAGTCTTCAATTGACTCGACATGAGTCATTGAGGGATTTCCCTGGTCAACTGAACCAGATGAAGTTCATGAATCATTTCACACAACATTGTCGTATGGACTGAGGGAAGTCAAAGTCTTCAATTGACTCGACATGAGTCATTGGGGGATGTCCCCGGTCGACTGAATCAGATGAAGTTCAGGAATCATCTTACACGACATTGTCGTATGGACTAAGGGAAGTCCAAGTCTTCAATTGACTCGACATGAGTCATTGGGGGATGTCCCCGGTCGACTGAGCCAGATGAAGTTCAGGAATCATTTCACACGACATTGTCGTATGGACTGAGGGAAGTCCAAGTCTTCAATTGACTCGACATGAGTCCTTGGGGGATGTCCCCGATCGACTAAACTAGATGAAATTCAGGAATCATTTCACATGACATTGTCGTATGGACTGAGGGAAGTCCATATCTTCATTTGACTCGACACGAGTCCTTGGGGGATGTCCCTGATTGACTGAACCAGATGGAGGTTCAGGAGATAAATCACATGACATAAGCCTTTAGACAGTTTCACGTCGTGTCTCACCGTGAGGGGCTCTTAATTTCTTTCAGTCGACATCTCTGAAAGATTCCCCTGTGGCATGATGGGACTTGACTTCTTTCTAGGTTCTTCTTCACTCATTTGATATAACCCTAGCGCAAGTTTTGAGGTATTTTTGGCGGGAATTCGACGCGCCAAAAAGGATGGTATAGAAGAGAGTTTTGAGAGCTCATTTGCCTCATTTACAAAATCTCACTTCAGCCATCAAGTAGAGAGAAGTCTCAAGCTCTTCAAGGTATTCTTCAAAACCCATCTTCTGTTCTTCAACATCTTTAAACATTCATAGTGTAGATTCAAGATGTTCTTAGGCAAAATAGGCTATTTGATCTTTTGAATCGTAGATTTATTATCGAAATTGTGTTTGCGGTTTGGATTTGAGTTTGATCTTTAGAAAATAGATTTTTAAGGAATCTAGTGTTTGTATGCTTGTTGTTTGGAAAATGTCGAGTGAAGAATCCTTAGGCAGTTTATGGGCTGAGATTGATAGGTTTGTCGAATCAAGTTCTAGTGAATCAAAAGAGGAATAAGTATATAGAGATTGGTCGTATCAGGATCTAATCGAGACAAGGTTAATAACCGTAGCTGAGTTATCTCAAGAGGTTCCTACTGAAGCTATACCACTTAGGTATTTACCAGCAATTGGAGAGTCGGGTGAAGCTCCTAGCACTAGTGAACCAACAAACCTATTAACAAAGAACCCTGCTAGTCGAGTGATTGAGAAATCATTGAGGGAAATCATGTGTAAGTATAGATTTCATGATTCTTTAGAACTAAGGCTACCTCTGCCGAGTGAAAGAATTGATTAAAAAATCCCATGATGGATTGGGTTCTACGAGCGACATTTTTCCGATGGATTGAGGTTTCCTATACCAAGATTAGTTTGGGAGGTTATGGATCATTTTCAGATCGCTCCTTCTCAGTTGATGCCTAATACTTGGAGGATCTTATTGTCGATTGAATACATGGCCTTCGAATTAGAAGTGTTCTTCGAAGTAAAGGATTTGCTATCCACATACTAACTAAAGGAACACCTGACTGAGAAGGGAAGGTACACCTTATTCATGCGGTAGAGGAAAAAACGTTTAGTTACTAGACTACCAACAAATGATATGGGGAATTAGTAGTCTGATTATTTCTTTGTGAGGGGTGAGAATATATTCGGGTCGGCTGGAGCTGGTCGAATCCCGGAATATAGGAGATTGTCGAGTAAGTATTATATCTTCAGCATGCACTCTCTTTGAATACATTTAATAATAAGACTAACCCTATATTCGTTTTTACAGATCTTTTGCGAAACATGTCGTTTGACACAACAAGTCGAACCATCTCCAACACTAAAGCAATCTTAGCTTTATCTCCCGAGGAAAGAGATTGGAGAGTCATCTTGGTAGAGAAACGATTGAGGGCGACTTTGTTGTGGAAGGAGATTCATAATCGTGAAGGTACCCTTTTGGCCCTTTGCAAACACATTTTGACTGTGTTATACTGTAGTTGGTCGTGTCGAGAGACTTTTGGAGAACCAAAGTTTTTAAAGCCTTTAACTCCTGAAGAACTTTTATGCGTAGAAGATATAATATCAAGGCCTTTCAAGTATCTTCTATTGACGAAATGAAGAGTCGAAGGAAAACCAAGAAAGCAAAGAGGAAAGATCCGGAAGTTGAGAAGGTTGAAGCCCATAAACTCAAAGAAGTCGTTTCAGATGAGGCTGTAGTGGGGAGGGAAAAGTCGACTGAAATGATTACGACTGGGAAGAAAAGGAAAGCCGTAGCTGAGGTGGAGGAAGATATAGATAATGTCATTATAATGATTCCTCATGGGTCGACTGCAATCTTGGATCCTTCCAGTATTAACACATTTGTGAAAGGGCTTCTTCTAGAAGAAGATGAAAGTAGGCTAACAAAGATAGACCCATTGGAAGCAATGAAGAAAACAACTGCCTTAAGCTATCAAGTATGTATACTTAAGATTTTTTATATTTCCTTAATTATTGGTCGAATGATTTCTAACTTGGAATTTTTCAGACATTGGAATGCAGTCTGTTCATGCAAAAATATGCCAAGTCGAGTCAAAGAAGGATCATGGAATTGGAGAAAACCTTCTACTGTTGTGAGGAATGAAGCATCAGAACTGAAGTCCGGGTTGGACGCTTCTGAGAGGAATGGGAAGGGACTAGAGAAGGAGTTGAAGGAGACCAAAGCTACGCTCAAAATGGAGAAAGAAATGTCTAAAGCATCAATTGAAGCCTACAAGCAGGGCTTTGATAATGTAAAGAAGGAAAATGAGCAGCTACTTGAACAATTGGAGGGTATTGCCTTTGAATCCATGATGAAAGATGGATGTGATTTGATGAAGGAATATCTTGCTGGGAAGCAAGTAGGATGGAAGCAAGAAAAATGGATTTGAGAGTACGAAAGATTTGTGGCTGGGCTTTCTTTGTCGAATGAAGATGGTGAAGAAGAAAAAAGTGAAGAAGTTGAGTCAAAGAAAGATGAGGCTAAGAAGGTCGCAGTTCCCGAAGTTGAAATAGGAGTGACCGAAGGTCAGGTGGAGGAATGAGGGGTTAAGGAGGTCGCAGTTCTCGAAGTTGAAATGGGAATGACCGAAGTTCGGGTGGAGGAAGGAGGGGATGTTGGACCGGCGGGAGTCGAGCCTGATGTTTGGGAAGAAGATGTTCCTGCTAGTACTCCTGTGGCGGTTGAAGAACAACCAGCCGGTGCTCCAGAAGTTTAAGAAAATTGCTAATCTAATGTATTTTTTTTTGTTAATATTTTGTATAAGACTATTGTTTGTCGAATGGAAAGTAAGTTCTTAATCTATGAATCCATTTTATTTCCAAGTCGAATGAACTTTTGCAACTAACAAAACTTATTTATGAACTTTGCAACTAACAAAACATTAATACAATAAGTATGGACGTATGTATTACTAGTAGAATCGCTTAAGATGAGCGGCGTTCCAACTGTTACGGATGGGTGTTCCCGACAAGGTTTGTAGTCTGTAGGCCCCTCTCCCAATGATTTTTGTGACTAGATATGGACCTTCCCAGTTCGGTCCCAGCTTGCCATCTCCAACCTCATTGGTGTTCTGGAAAACTCTGTGTATGACCCAATCTCCTTCCCTGAAAGTTCTGCACCTAACATTTTTGTCAAAGTATAGGGCCATCCTCTGTTGATGGGCTGCTAGTCGAATGGAAGCCTGGTTCCTCACTTCATCAATTGTATCAAGACTATAATTCATAAGTTGTCGATTCGATTCCTCGTTAAGCCATTGGTAGTGTGGGGATGGGTTGATTTCTTCAGTTGGTATTACTGCTTCCGTACCAAACGCTAGAGAAAACGAGGTTTCTCTAGTAGGCGACCGTGCCGTTGTTCTGTAAGACCACAATACTCTCGGGAGATCATCTACCAAACACCTTTAGCTTTCTCCAATCTATTCTTCAAAGTGTTCAGTATTGTTTTGTTTGACGACTCGACCTGGCCGTTAGCTTACAAGAAGCGTGAGGTTGAAAATCTTAACTTTATGCCCTAAGTTTTGCAGAAATCCTGGAAATGAGGGTTGATAAATTGTGAACCATTATCAGTCACAATCTCTCTACGAATCCCGAATCGACATATAATGTTCTTCCAGATGAACGTTTGTGCTTCTCATTAGGTACGTGGTGTATACCATAATTGGGTGCCCCTGAAAGTAGGGTGAAAGCTCATTGCAGTTGTTATCAAAGCTAGCACTAATCTTTTCATTAGGGGATAGCGGGACTCCGCACTGAGCAGTTTTTTACTCGCGTAGTAGACTGGGAATTGCGGTCCCTCCTCTTCTCTGATCAGAACTGCACTGACTGCTTGTTCCGAGACTCCCAGATAGAGAAAAAGCTTCTCACTGTCGAGTGGTTTCGACAACAAAGGTGGGGGGGTAAGATATCATTTGAGTCCTTTCAAAGCTTCTTCACAGGCTGGGGTCCACTCGAAGTTATCTGTCTTCTTCAAGGCTGAGAGAAAAAAAAAAGCTTTTGTCCGTAGACTTGGAGATGAACCTGTTAAATGCTACTATCCTTCCCGCTAGTCGCATGACATCTGTTGAAAAAATTGAATGTTCTTTATTAGAATAATTCAAATTATACAAGGAATATGGCCTTATATAGGCATAAGGCTAAGATAAATATGGAATCTAACTCTACTCATAATTACAATGATTGTGCAATCATATCTTAGAAATTCTAACATAATCTCCTACAATAACTCTTACAATTATTTTCCACACTCCCCCTCAAGCTGGTTCAAAGATATCTATCATTCCCAGCTTGCTAACCCATGAAAGAAAATTAGGTCTTGGTAGCCATTTGGTAAATATATCTGTTAACTGTTCTTTGTTGGTAACAAATGGAATACTAATTTGACCATCTTCTATCTTCTCCTTAATAAAGTGTCTATCCACTTCAACATGTTTAGTCCTGTCATGTTGAACTGGATTATGAGCAATGCTAATAGCAACTTTGTCGTCACAATATAGTTTCATTGTATCTATTCGAGCAACCTGCAATTCCTTCAGTAATGTCTTCAGCCACATCAATTCAAAAATTCCTTGAGCCATTGATCTGAACTCAGCCTCAGCACTAGATCGAGCTACTACTGGTTGTTTTTTACTTCTCCAAGTGACGAGATTTCCTCCAATAAATGTGCAATATCCAGATCTGGACCTTCTATCTATACTTGAACCTGCCCAATCAGCATCTGTATATCCCTCTACTTGAAGATGGTAATTCTTTGAGAAGAGTAAACCTTTTCCAGGGGTTCCTTTCAAATATCTTATAATTTTCAAAACTGCCTCTTTATGTACTTCACATGGGGAATGCATAAATTGACTCAATGCACTAACAGCAAATGCAATATATGGCCTAGTATGAGACATATATATCAATTTTCCTACCAATCTTTGGTATTGACCCTTGTTAACTGGATCATTATTAATTGTAGCCCCCAAATTTTGATTAGCATCAATCGGAATATCTGGTGGTTCCAAATTTTGATTATGGTCAATCGGAGTATCTGATGGTTTGCAGCCTAACATACCAGCCTCTTGGAGAAGGTCTAGAACATACTTCCTTTGTGGGAGAAATATTCATTTATTTGATCTTGCAACCTCTATTCCTAAAAAGTATCTTAGTTTTCCCAAAACCTTAATCTCAAATTCTTCAGCGAGCATTCTTTTTAGTCTTCTTATTTCATCAAAATCATTGCCAGTAACAATGATTCATCCACATAAACAATCAAAGCAGTGATCTTCCCATCTTTAGAGTGCTTAAAGAACAATGTATGGTCACCTTGACTTTGAGTATACTCAAATCAGCGAATTACTCTAGTAAACTTCTCAAACCAAGCGCGAGGTGACTGTTTTAGTCCATACAATGACTTTTTCAACTTGCACACCTTTTTTTTCTGCCAAATATTTCATGAAAACCAGGCGGCAACTCCATGTACACCTCGTCTTCTAAATCCCCGTGCAATAATGCATTTTTAACATCAAGTTGCTCAAGATGCCAGTCTAGATTTGCTGCAAGAGATAATAGAACTCGAATCGAGTTCATCTTGGCTACATGAGCAAAGGTTTCTTGATAGTCAACTCCGTAAGTCTGTATGTAACCTTTTGCAACAAGTCTCGCCTTATATCTCTCAACTGTCCCATCACCTTATGTTTGATTGTAAACACTAATTTACATCCGACTGGCCTTTTTCTTAATGGAAGATCGACAAGGTTCCATGTATTATTTTTTTTCAAAGCCTTCATTTCTGCATGAACAGCCTCTTTCCATTTTGGAATGCTAAGAGCTTCATGTATAGTCTTTGGAATAGGGTCCCAAGAAGACAAATTAGTAGTAAAGGCTCTAAAATATGGAGACAACTTTTGGTAGGAAATGAAATTAGAAATATGATGCATAGTACAAGATCTAATACCTTTCCTATGGGCAAATGGAACATCAAGATAAGAAAAATTAGTAAAATCAAGGTGATTTTTGAGAAGCATTGACTTACCTGTGTTTTCTAGAATCTCTGTGACAGGTTGAGGTGATTGAAAATGCTGAGGAAGTTATGACTTATTCATTCTTCAGTAAACCTTTAGTTCAAGGTTTCCATCTTGTATACAAATAAGTGGGGTGATAGGATCTGGAGGTGAAGGTTGAGAACTACATATGGTAGATGGAGCATGAGATTGACCCACATGAGACATATGAACAGTAGATGGTTCTTGGACAGTTGATGATTTTGGAATTACAGGAATAATGAACTCGGAGGCAATGGGAGACTCAATAACTTATGGAGTTAAAGTAGAACAAATATTCCAAAAGTGATCTTCACTTTGAATATTCTCCCACTCAAGAGGTATTTTTGGAAAGCATGAGATGTTTTCAAAGAAGGTAATGTCCATTGACACAAAGAACTTTTTAGTTGAAGGATGATAGCATTTGTAACCCTTTTGAGTAGGAGAATCACCCAAAAAAATACACATGAGAGCTCTTGGATCTAATTTCCCTCTGTTATGGTTATGTGCATGAACAAATGCAACGCACCCAAAAACTTTAGGTGGAAGAGAACAAAATATTTTGGATGATGGATACATTTCTTTAAGAATATAAAGTGGTGCTTTAAAATTTAAAACCCTTGATGACATTCTATTGATAAGATAAGTAGCTGTAAGAACTGCCTGCCCCTAGAAAGATTTTGGAACCCCATTGGCGAATATTATAGCTCTCGTTACCTCGAGAAGTTGTTTATTTTTTTCTCTCTGCTATCCCATTTTGTTGGGGTGTATCTACACAAGAGTGATGTACAATCCCATGTTCGGTAAGATAGAAACCAAGAATTGATGAATAATACCCTCTTCCATTATCAATCCGAATGACTTGAAGATTGGCTTGGAATTGAATTTTAATCATCTAATGAAAATTTTGAAAGATATTTTCTGCCTCAGATTTTTCCTTGAGCAGATAAACCCAACACACACGAGTATGATCATCGATGAATGTAATGAACCATTTAGCCCCAGAAACATTATTGATACGTGATGGTCCCCAAATATCACTATGAATAAAAGAAAAAGGTTGTGATTCTTTATAGGTCAGTGTGGGAAAATGAACTCGATTGTGTTTAGATAACTCGCAAACCTCACATTGAAAATCATGAAGATTCTTATTCTTAAACAAAGTGAGAGCAACTTTTTTAGATATGAAAAATTTGGATGGCCTAGTCTATTATGCCAAAGTATTATCTCTTGGTTGGAGGTACTTACGTGTATGTGAGATAGATTAGTTGAAGGATTATGTTCACTTTCGAAGTAGTAAAGCTTATTGACATCCTTAGCACTTCCAATCAACTTTCTTGTACACGTATCCTGAAATTCACAGTGAGAGAAAGGGAAAAACTTAGCAACACAATTAAGATCTTTGGTGAATTTGCTAATTGAAAGGAGGTTACATGAGATATTTGGAACATGTAGAACAGAGACAAGTGAAAGAGTTTTGGAGATAGGAATGCATCCATTTCCCACAACAGGGATAAAGAACCATCTGCTACTTTAACCTTTTCTCTACCCGAACAAGGGGTATAAGAAATATACAAATTAGAGTGACCTATCATATGATCTGTAGCTCCAGAATCTATGATCCAATGATAATTCGGAAGGCGAGCAATATTGAAAGTAGTAGAAAAGGTACCTGATTGAGCTAATGAGCAAGAATAATATGGTTGATTCATAATGTAAGACTATAACAAAAAAAAAACACAAAAAAAGGATGAGGTCGAAAGTTGATTGAAAAAGAAACTGAAAACGATGGTTATGGCAGCAGAATTTGCTATTTGATGATGCGCAGATCAGTAATGAATAGTATTTCGGGATGAACAGTGATTTCGAAATGAACAGTGATTTCGAATGAACCGTGATTTCAGATGAACAGTATTTTCCAGGATGAACATTGATTTCAGATGAACAGTAATTTCAGATGAACAGTAATTTCGTGTGAACAGTTGCTCCGAGATGAATAGTGAAATAACAAAAAGCTTAGTTGGCTCTGAAGGCCTCGAGAGAAAAAGAAGGCACTATTCCGGTAATAAAGGCCGGTGAAAGTAAAAAATTAGAGCAAACAAGGCTTTGTACCATGTTGAAAAAACTGAAAGTTCTTTATTAGAATAATTCAAATTATAGAAGGAATATGGCCTTATATAGGCATAAGACTAAGATAAATATGGAATCTAAATCTACTCATAATTATAATGATTGTGCAATCATATCTAGAGGATTACACAATCATATCTTAGAAATTCTAACATAATCTCCTACAATCACTCTTATAATTATTTTCCACAACATCCTTTGGGCTAGAAGGTGAGGGGATTTCAAGGATAAACTTGATCTGTTCTGGGTTCGCTTCTATTCCACGTCGAGTGACAACGTATCCTAAGAACTTCCCTGAAGCAATACCAAAAGCGCATTTAGTAGGGTTCAACTTCATCCCATACTTGTCCATTATGTTGAAGGCTTCTTTCAGGTGCCTTAGATGTTCCTCAAATTTTGAAGATTTTACCAGCATGTCGTCTATGTACACCTCCATAGTCTTTCCAGTTTGCTTTGAAAACATCTTGTTGACCAGACGTTGATATGTGGCTCCGATATTTTTGAGGCCGAATGGCATAACCTTGTAACAATATAAGCCTCGGCTGGTGAAAAATGTTGTCTTCTCTTGGTCGCCTGGATGCATGAGGATTTGATTGTAGCCAGAGTATGCATCCATGAAACTCAACAATTCATGACCAGCTGTAACGTCGACCATCGAATCTATGTGAGGTAGAGGGAATGAATCTTTCGAACAAGCTTTGTTCAAATCTGTAAAGTCGATGTAGACTCGCCACTTCCCATTCTTCTTTCTGACAACAACCACGTTGGCGAGCCACTCTGGAAACTAAACTTCCCTGATAGCTCCATTCTGCAGTAATTTTTGAACTTCCTCATCGATGATTCGATTTCTTTCTGGGGAGAACTTCTTTCTCTTCTGTCTAATTGGAGAGTAGTCTGGATCCATATGGAGTTTATGAGTAATAAACTCGAGGTCAATTCCTGTCATGTCTTTGTGAGACCATGTGAAGCTGTCGTGTTGCCTCTTTAAGAAGTCAATCAAGTCAGCTTGTAACTCAGGATCTAAGTTAGCTCCAATCCGAGCCTTATGATCCAAAAGTTGAGGGTGGATTTGGATCTCGTCAAGCTCTTCGAGATTTGGTAGTGTCGGCTCCATATTACGAGACCCATTCTATATTTGTTATGTAGACTGGGTTTTCACCTTCAAAGTCATTTGGTAGCAGCTTCTGGATGCGGCTCTGTCTCATTTCATCTCTTTAATCCCCCACTTGGTAGGGAACAGGCTTTAACAGGTTCCGTGTACGCCTCTTCTAGGTATACTGAGAATCGTAGTGTATTGGTTGTGATGTCAAGATGGAAGTATCACTTCAGTCATATGGAGATGATGATCACATAGGATACGGAACTAGTACTCTTAAGTACTGCAGTCATTGGGATAATATGACTAGGTCATGATTATCCGATTATAGGGATTAGTCACTAGAGATCCGATATATGCTTCGTACGGGGCAAACACAATTCCAGTCCTAGGCCTAGCATGTGATATCGATACTGGATCGTAATACGCAATACTACGTATACTATGCCTGACACATATTACATATTCTTTAAAAGAATATTTCTGGAGAATTGGGTAGGCACGGTGCTTTGCTAGAAGCCAACCATGTCTTGTAAATCGGTAAGAATGTGGTACTGGGTACGCACGTATTCGGATAGTCCAATAACCGGATTTACTGCCAACATATCCAGGGATCTCATGGGTCGCTTCCCGAAGATTCACCGATAATGTATGACTCGAACATAATTAATTTGAGATTAATAAGAAGAGAGAGAAAATTAATCTAGGATTAATTACGGCGAGAATTTATATGGGATAAATTCGAATAGAAGAGAAAGAACGATTGATTTGGAATTAATCGATAAAATAATATATTCGATATATTATATGAAATTAGATTTCATAACGGAATTAAAATTGGATTTTAATTCGGGCGAACGAATTAATTTAGAATTAATTCGCGAGCGACTTTCGTAATAATTTTGTGAGGTATTATTATTTAATTAAATTTGATTTAATTAAGTCGCAATGGAAAATTCGTTAATTCGGAATTACAAACCCGAGCCCGGAATGTGTTTGCAGGCCCACTCGGATTTTGAATCAAGTGGGGCCCACCATAAGTCACATCACTAGTCAAACTACCTATTTTATGTGATGGAAGTTAGTATTAGTTATGTTAACTTGTAAGACACATTTCATTATTTTATTATGAAAAGTTGAGTGACCTTTACCAAATCTTGGATTTGGTATATGTTTTGATTTTTGGAAAATCATTTCACTTTTACACTTGGGCGTGAAAAACCTCTCTCCCTCTCTAAAATTCTCACATTGTCGAAAGTTACAAGAACACCAAGGGAAGAATTTTGTTGTAATTTTCTTCTTAAGCTAGCACTTAAAGAGTCTACAAAGGTGATAGAGAAACATCCATTGAGTTTGGAATTCATTCACCAAGCTTGGAGCTCAACATACAATCAAAGAGAGGAGCTTGGAGCACTTCTAAAGGAGATAAAATTTTTTGCTATCAACACATCCACATTACCGATCAAAGTGAGTATAATTTACATTTTCTTACTTTGAGTATTCACATGTTTTATGCTTATTAGATCCTTGGCAATGTTCTTAGAGAACCCAACAATGGTATCAGAGCTAAAATTAAGCATAAAATAAACTTAGGTTTTATATACTTTAATTTGGGATTTTGTGATTTGAGCATGATTTCTTCAAATTGATGATCTGGTTGAGCTTAGATGATGTTAAATTAGATTTGTGCATCTTAAGAATTGAGAAAATGAATTGGATATATTTTCCCATAATTCCATATTCTTGGCCGAATATGATAACTCTAGTAACTCATGGTGATTTTTTATTTTAGACCATCGAATGTGTTTAAAATGTTGGGTTCTCTAAGAACAACCTAGGATCAATTAAGCATATAAGATGTGTGAATAAACAAAGTAAGATAGCGAAAAGTACTCACTTTGAAAGGCTAAGAGGATGTAGGAGATAATAAAATTTTCCAACCTTTGTGTTGTGCTCCAAGCTCTCATTTGCATGAATGATGAGCTCCAAGCTTTGAATCTTGAATTCCAAACTCATGGGAGTAGTTTCCTTATCACCTTAGAATGATTCTTTGTGTGCTAGCACCTTAGATCTTTGAATCAAAAAATCATTTACCATGAACCCTAGGCTCACGACAATGGAGGGTGAGAGAGAGAGAGTGAAGTTTCGGCCTTCACCAAAAATTGAGAGAGAGAGTTAAAATGTGTTGTATTTGATTTTCAAAAATCAATTACCATTTACCAAAAATTGCATTAGGTAAATGTCATTCCAAATGAATAAAATAAAGCTTGTGTGTAGAGATTGTTTAGTGTGTTGAAAAAGTAATCCAATGCTTACACTTTATTTTCAAACCATTCCATCACAACTCAAAAGTGTGATGTAAGTCAAGCGGGTCCCACCATTGCAAATTCCAAATTTAAATCGAACAATCTTAACGCGCAACTTCGCTAGGGCTTGAGTTCGTTAATTCTGAATTAACGAATTTTCCGTTGCGCGTAATTAAATCAAATTTAATAATAATTACTTATGCCTAACAAAATTACTATTAAAGTCGTTCGCGAATTAATTCGTTCGCTCGAATTAAAATCCATTTTAATTCCGTTATGAATCTAATTTCATTTAATATATCAAATATATATTATTTAATCGATTAATTCTGAATTAATCGTTCTCTCTCTTCTAATTGAATTTTATCACAGATAAAATTCTCGTCGTAATTAATCCTAGATTAATTTTTTCTCTCTTCCAATTAATCCCAGATTAATTATGTTCGAGTCATACGTCATCGGTGAATCTTTAGGAAGCGACCCATGAGATCCATGGATATGTTGGCAGTAAATCCGGTTATCGGACTATCAGAATACGTTCGTACCCCGTACCACGTTTTTACCGATTTACAAGACATGGTTGGCTTCTAGCAAAGCACCGTGCCTACCCAATTCTCCAGAAAATTCTTTTAAGGAATATGTAATCTTTGTCAGGCGTAGTATACGTAGTATTGCGTATTACGATCCAGTATTTATATCAATGCTACGCCTATGGCTGAGATGTGTATGTCCCGTACGAAGCATATATCGGATCTCTGGTAACTAGTCTTTATAATCGGATAATAATGACCTAGTCATATTATCCCGATGACTGCAGTACTAAAAGGTACTAGTTTCGTATCCTATATGATCATCATCTCCATATGACTGGAGTGATACTTCCATATTGACATCACACCCAATACACTACGATTCTCAGTATGCCCATAAGAAGCGTACACAGAACCTGTTAAAGCCCCGGACGACCAAAAACAAAGTATATTGATTGTCACAAGTATTAGTGATGCAAGTCTCAGGTTAAGACCAAATACACCTACCCTGATTCGGATTCCCATAGACACATAGTCATACTACCAATGAGATTCTGAGGGGTCTATCCAGAGCGAAGCTGTTTCCGTACCTTCGGTAAACAGAACCTCCTATTACACTTGTATGAGTATCCAATACCCAAATATATGAGAACTATGACGTTACGTTTCCATAACACGCACAAGTGTAATACTAGTCTATTCCGCATTATCAGTGTCCAGTCTCGATAAAACTACGACTAGGGATATTTAATGATTAAACCTTAGTGGATTAATATTGTCTCATATTTTATTAATCTGGTACTAATCATATGGATGTTGGATAATATGACCCATAGCGTCACTATTTGCACAGATCATTGTGTTGTTGTAGCAAATTAACTATGTAATAAGGAAATTGCACTCTCATCATTTGTGATTAGATCACCATAGATATATAAATGAAGAGAGGTCCCTATGATTAATTCCTGGATTGAGATGATATGAGACAGTATCAGTCCACGAAGGATTAATCATTAAATATCCCTAGCCGTAGTATTATCGAGACTGGACATCGATAATGCGGAATAGGCTAGTATTGCACTTGTGTGCGTTGTGAGGGCACAACGACATAGTTCTCATATATATAAGTATTGGATACTTATGCAAGTGCGATAGGAGGTCGTGTTTCACCGATGGTACGGAAAACAGCTTCGCTCTGGATAGACCCCGCAGAATCCCATTGGTAGTATGTCTGCGTGTCTATGGGAGGCCGCATCAGGGTAGATGTATATGGTCTTAACCTGAGACTTGCATCGCTGGTACTTGCGACAATCGGTAAACTTTGGTTTTGGTGGTTGGGGGACCTAAACTGGTTCTGTGTTCACCTCTTCTGGGTTTATCAGGAATCGTAGTGCACTGGGTGTGATGTCAAGATGGAAGTGTCACTTCAGACATATGGAGTTGATGATCGCGCAGGATACAAAACTAGTACTCTATAAAAAGGTTGCAACCGTCGGGACAATATGACTAGGTCAGTATTGCCCGATTCAAAGAGACTAGTTGCTTGATGTCCGATATATGTTTCGTACGGGGCAGACACATTTCCAGCCCCAGGCCTAACATGTGATCGTCCGATACTGGATCGATATACGCAATACAATACAATTGTATACTACGCTTGATATAGATCTTAATATTCTTCAAAGGATATGTCCGGAGAATTTGGTAGACATCGTGCTTTGCTAGGAGCCGACCATGTCTAGTAAATCGGTAGAACGTAGTACTTGGTACGTACGTGATTCGGATACTCCGACGACCGTATTTACTGCCAACTTATCCGGAGATCTCATGGGTCGCTTCCCGATAATGCACCGATGACGCATAACTCGCACTCATTAATAATCTGGGATTATATAGAAGAAAGAGAAAATTAATATAGGATTAATTACGGAGATATTTTATCTAGGATAAAATATCGTCAAGAGAGAGAAAACGATTAATTTGGAATTAATCGGTAAACTAATATATTCGATATATTAAACGAAATTAGATTTCGACGCAGAATTAAAATTAGATTTTAATTCGGGCGAACGAATTAATTTGGAATTAATTCGTTGGCGACGTGAATAGTGAATTCGCTAGGCATAATCATTTAATTACGACGCGACGGAAAAATCGTTAATTTGGAATTAACGAACCCGAGCCCGAGTGTGATTGCGAGCGCATTCGTATTTCGAATTCGAGTGCGACAACGCAAGTCACATCAAGCGTCAAATCAATCGTCACATCAAGCGTCAAATCAAAAGTCACTTTGAGTGATTGATTGATTGATTTGATTGATGGATTGATTGAATGACACACATCAAATCACTTTAATAAAGTGACATGTGAATAGTGATGGGTGTTGGTGGAATAGTGACAAGCTAATAACTTTTACCATTTTATTTTATTTGATAAATGATTTGGTAAATGGTTTTAGCATATTTTCTTGGAAAATATATAATGCATTTTTGGTAAATGCTTTACAACTCTCACTCACTTTTTCCATCTCTCTCTCTCACCATTCTTACTTCTTATTTCACGCCATTTTGAGGGTTTTCTTCACTGGTTTCATACCAGTTTGGGCGTGACTTTGGGAAGCAAATGAGTGGATTTCATTTGATGATATCTAGTGCTAGCACACTTGTGAACATTGCGAAGGTGTTAGGGAGGTTCACCCATGAGGCGGGACTCATCCGACGGAGTTTGGAGCTTCGTTTTGAGACCCGAATGAGCTCAAACCAGTGAGCAAATATGCTGCAGTGGCGCCTCCAAACAGTGAGCTTTCATGGCTTGAAACGTCTTCCAATCGACTCAACCGATCGATGTAAGTATTCCGCTATCTTCGTCGATGTATTTACACATTAATTTCATTGCTTGTTTGATCTTGGGACCTTAATAAAAACCAACAATGGACTTTTATCATTTATATATCCCGGTAATCCAATTACAAATGATAAAAGAGCAATTTCCTTTGTCATATAATTTATTTGTACAACAACACCATGCTCTGTACAAATAGTGATGCTATGGGTCATAATTGTCCAACAATCTCCCACTTGGTCTCTAGCCAATCACTCAAGTGTCATACACCTGAACTATGTACTGGTCGCTCAAAATTTTACTGAGAAACAGCTTTCGTCAGTGGATTCGTAATGTTATCATCTGATGCGATTTATTCGATCATCACATCGCCACGATGTATAATCCGACAAATCAGATGAAATAGTTGAAGTACATACTTGGATCATTGATGAGACCGCAGTTCCTTAGCCTGTGTTGTAGCCTAGCTCAGCTGCTAATAGAACTACTCCTAATCTAATTAGGAATATTATAGATCCAAAATACTTATATTGCTGCCTCAAATGCAACAATATTCCGCTTTTGTTGTTTATTCGACAACATTATCTTGCTTGGAAGATTTCCAGCTCACTGTTCCGTTATTCAAACTATATAGTACCCTTATTATGACTTATGGTCATTTTTGTTGGTTAGGAAACTTGCAACGGTGAACCCAGTCACTTAAAGTTATTCTTCTCCATATCTTAAGAAAGCATCATTAGTTCATCTTAGATACTTAATGATGTTCTTAACATCAATCCAGTGACCATCATCTAGATTGGCCTGATTGTGACTCCATATGCTCAAAGCCTATGAGACACCAGGTCACGTACATCTTTTCATTGTACGAGTTCTCGGAGAGTGCCAACAACTTTTAGATCTATCCCAGTAGATCCTTATTCCTAGAATAAAGGTTGCCTCTCCCAAGTATTATATGGAGATTTTCATGAAAGCCAAGCTTTCACCGACTGTATTATGAGAATGTCATTTCCAAGAAATGATATGTCATCATTATAGAGGACAATCATTGTCAGTGCGCTCCCACTAACCTTCTTATAAACACAAGAATTATATTCTTTTTGAATTAAATCATATACCATTATGATCTTATCAAAACGTTAGTTCCAAGAACATAATGCTTTCTTCAACCCATAAATGGATCGAATTAACTTGCAAACCTTGTTTGCATGTTTTGGTACGACAAAATCATCAGGATGTTTATAAATATCCTCCAAAAGATTTCCGTTTAAGGAAAGCAGTTTTGATATTCAGCTGCTATATCTCATAAATGAAACATGCAGCATTAGCAAACATTATCCGAATGGATTTAATCACGGTAATGAGTAAAAGGTTTCATCATAATCGACACCATGTTGATGACGATACCTTTTCGCTACAAGCCTAGCTTTGTACGTTTGTATTGCCATCCATGTTTGTCTTCATTGAAGACTCATTTAGTACCAATAGGCACAATGCCTTCCGGTACATCAACCAGTGTCTAAACTTGGTTGGTATACATGGAATCCATTTCGGACTTCATGACACTTTGCCATAATAAGAGTCGATATCTTGTATCATTTCCTCATATGTAGTCGGTTTGTCTTCCTCAATAAGATTGACATCTACATAAGGTGAGATAAAAAACCAATACCTCCCAGGTTGTCTTCTGACTCTCTCCAATCTACGCGGTTCTTGTGTATTCGAAGATTATGGTACAGTTTCATCCCTGATGAACTGTTCATGTTCCGTTAGGGAATCTAGGGGTGTGCATTAATCGGTTTTAACCGATTAATCGAACCGTTCTGACCCTTTTTTTGGTACGGTTCGGTTAAATCGGTTAAATCGGTTTTTGCGGTTAAAATTTTTAACTTTTTTGGTTATTCGGTTCGGTTACGGTTATGAGATTCGTATAACCGAACTGACCGATTAACCGAAACTAAACCATATATATATATACTTCAAAACCCTAAACCAAAACTAATACTTCAAAACCCTAATTTCCACAGACATACCAATTACCAACTCCAGCCCCACTTACAACAACAAAATTCTAAAATCCCAAAATCACAAAACCTTTGCAGGCGTGCAACATCATTTCTATTTTCTCCTTCTAACTTCTAAGGCTCCATCCGCCAACAAGTTTGATTAGGTGAGGTACTTACAGTTTTGATGTATTATGTATATTTGATTTGTGTTTCTTTTGTGGTTTCTTCTTCTTGTTTTTCGTCTTCCTCGATTTCTCTCCTCTCTTCTTCGTCTAATCATCTTCTCATAACAATATCAGATGCCTATTTCTCTCCTTTCGTCTTCATCTTCTCGCCTTCTGCTTCTGCCAAACTAGTAAAGCCCAGATGAAAAAAATCATCAAATCAAGTAACTGACCATAATAAATCAATAATTCCTCCAATTAACATCAGCTCCATTTTCAAGCAACAATGCCACAATCTGCTGAGTGCCGACAACCCACAAAAAAAATTAAACAAAAGCTAATAAAATAACAAACACCCATTACCAAATCAATTGAAAAAAAAAAAAAACAACCTCATTATGGCCTTTGGCAGCAGCAGAATGAAGAGGGGAATTTAAGCCACCAAAAGTTGAATATTTAGCTAGACAAGGGTTACAATCTAAAAACATTTTGGCTTCAACCAAATCTCCATCTCTTGCAGCTGACCCTAATCTCTCTCATGAAGCTGAACACCCAAATGAATTTCCCATTTCCCATTTTCCTTTTTTTAATTTTATTTTTTTCTTTCTACACAAACACTCAATTTCTTTCTTTCACAACGTCTGTGTGTTGTTTTTCAATGAGAATGATCAATAGGTCAACATGCACACAGAGATGGAGAAACAAGTCAAAAATATTCACTTAGAAAATCAAGAAATGATCTAAGTTTGGAGAGAAATGAAAAGAGAGTGACATTTTCTCTTTTTCTTTTTTCTTTTTATTTATTTCTTTATAGATGTATAAATATCATATAAAATAAAATAAAATAAATTATGGGGCCTGTGTTGTTTTTCATTATGATGATGTGTTTTTTTTTAAATCATTCTCTTGTTTTTCATTTTTATGCTGTGTAAAATATATGTTTATGATATTTCCTTCTCTGTTTCAGATTGGAGGACCGCTCATGAAAATTGAAAATGAAACAAGGTGAAGCAAATGAAATTGGACAACCTGCAGATGAAACTTCTCATCCAAATACTAGTCAAAATCCAATTACGCAAGAGTCTTCATCTATTCTAGATACTTTGACTTCAAGGTCCCCAAAGATGAGGAAGAAAAGCAAGAAACGATATGTATTTTGAAGATGATTAATGAAAATTGCTTATTTATTAGTTGTTGAACACCTAATTTGTTTGTATTTTTGATGGATTTTGTAATGTAATTTTGAGTTGTCTTCTGACTTTCTGGATTGTCTTCTAAAAAATGTTTGATGAGTTGATGAATTTATATTTGTGTTAAATTATCTTATGATTTGCTGTCTTTTTAATGTATATGAATTTATATTTGTGTAATTATGTTAAATTGTTTGATTGAAAGTTGATGAATTTATATTTATTGGATTGGTTAATAACCGAATTAACCCTAACCGACCGAAATATAATGGTTAATTGGTTAATGGTTATGTGTCATAAATTGGTTAAATCGGTCACACTTTTATTTAACCGAAAATTTCGGTTACAAGGATTAACCGACCGAACCGACCGATGCACACCCCTAAGGGAATCGGTGCCTGGAACAGTATCACTCTGATTTTCATCGAGTTTTACTTTCCTCCCACTTACCACTGCATATAGGTATTTCTCTTAGGAAAACCGCATGGAGAGCAACAATTACATTGTTCTCCTGTGAGTTGTATAAGTACTATACTTTGGTTTCCTTATGACAACCTACAAATAAGCACTTATCCGATTTGGGTTATAGTTTGGTATCATCCAAACGTATGCCCAGCATACCTAAATCTTCAGGAATGACAAACCCAGTTTCTTTCCTGTTCATATCTAATATGAAGTCTGTCTAACAGATTTTCATGGAACCTTATTCAAAATAAGTATTGCACTGTTTAATGTGTATCCTCATATAGAAATTGGTAGCTCAGAGCGACTCATCATTAACCTTACCATGTCCAACAAAGTTCGACTTCTCTGTTCGAACACACCGTCAAATTGAGGTGCTCCGGGAGGAGTCCACTGTGAAAAAATATCATACTCTTTCAAATAGTTGAGAAACTTATTGCTTAAGTATTTCCATCACAGTCCAATCGTGATGTTTTAATACTCTTGCCGGTCTATTTTTATACTTCGTGTCGAAACTCTTTGAATTTATCAAAAGTTTCTGATTTATGTTTCATAAGAAACATATAACCATAACGCGATGCCACATCCGTAAAGGTTACGAAGTTTTCATATCCACCTCCAGCCTAGCTATACATGGGCCCACATATGTCACTATTAACGAGGGCTAACAGGTCGGTGGCACTTGCACTTTTACCAAGTAAAAGGTGTTTTAGGCACTTTGCCTAATAAACTAGATTCGTAGCCATTATTTGAATTAGAATCAAATCCGTCCTAATACCCACTCTTCAAAGTGTGGATATACGAGTCTTGTTAATGTGTCCCAGACAACAATGCCACAAATAAGTCTCATCTGATTAATTCAGTTTGAGCTATTTGTTTGTCATGTTATACGTTTGAGATTCATTTATATTCAAAATATAAATACTGTTATTCACATCTAATGTGTTTATCTCAATATCATCTTTATAAACAAAACACTTAGTGTTCTAGAATATAAAGGTATACCCGCAACGGGTTATACTAGATATAGAGATAATGTTTATAGTCAAACTAGGTACATTATAACAGTTTCCTAATTTAAGTACATGCCCAAATGGCAGTTCCAAAATTTAGGTTTCTACGACCAAAACAGCGACTTTCGTCCTGTTTCTGACTCGCAGGTCAATCTCACCTGAAGTCAGTATCCTGCTAATCAGCAGATCCCGCACATCAGTACATATATTTATGTACCACATCTAGTATCAAAAATCCAAGTTGAAACCAGTAGTGAACATGTTTATGACAAACATACTTGAAATCGGAGCCTTGCCCCGCCTTCACTTCCTTCATGTATGTCTTGTCCATACGGCAGTCACGCTTCCAGTGACCCCGTTTCCCACAGTTTAGGCAGACATATTGGGATATGTCATTTGTCTTCCTAGAAGACTATGATGATTTTGCCTTTGCCCGTTTTAGAAGCTCTGGCTCTGCCTTTTGAGCATAGCCATCAACTATCCAAGAGTTTTCTCTTGGTTCATAATGAACCTGCCCCAGCATTCAGGTAGAGACTATAAGATCAAGTCTTTGGAAGTCTCGGCCACGTAGGTAATGCCCAGCTAACCTAGCTGTTCGATGTCAGCAATCATCTGCGACACTTAGTGTTCGTCAGATGTACCCTCTGATATACGTAAGCGAAAGAGCATCTTTTGCAATTCGTACTTCTAAGATCTAAGGTTAGATATATGAAGATCCTTTAATTTCAACATCATGGTATAAGGATCTAATCCTTAATTTTGACGATAAAATTAAAGAGTCATTGCGGCAAACATAACAGATTGAGCACTAAAGTTATCATCACCATGACTCTTCCAACACTCATGCTCTACTATTTGCTCAACTCCGGGCTCAGGCCCGAGAGGTTTCTCTATCAAATAGAATAACTTCTCAGTTCCCAGGACTATCCTGAGGTTCTATTCCCAATTTGAAAATTGAAGCCGCTTAAAGACATTTTCACCCAGGATTATGTTTTAAACGTTAATCTTTTAGTTATCTTGATTTCAATAGTCCAACTATCCAATCAAGAATTTCGGGTACAATCGAATATAATGATTTCTATAGTCTAATCATATAATCAACTATTATTTGATTGGTTAAATTCAAATATATTGATTACTATAATCCAATTATATAACGAACTACAAATGAAGTAGTTTGAATACAGTCCAACTGTTTAATTAAAACAACAATTGAATATTAGTCCAACTAATATATTTAAAAACTTTTAATGACGAAAAATTGAAATGAGCGCGTATTGGCAAGTATCTAAACGAAATTGCAAATTTAATACTTGTCTCCCACTATTTTTCGGTGAGCCTTTAACCCTATGTGGAGTACTCGGGAAACTTGGTTTTCTAGTGGGCTATGATCCTGTTAAATAACACACAACCTTGACTTTGGCCAACAAATTGTATGAAATTTAACTAGGTAGATCTCTAAGATCAATTGGATCTCATCCAATTCCTAGATCCGGTAGGTGGACCTCCAAGTCTGAAACATATATCCAATAGGTGGACCTCAAAGTCCGAAACATATATTCAATTTCGGCCCATTAGACCCAATTAAATTTTAAAGGCCCAATTATCATATTTGGACTTTATGGAAATGGTTTTAGGCCCAATTGGATCCAACCAATTATCCTAAACCAAACTTGGCCTAACCAAACCCATTAAGCCCAAATACAACAACATTAGCCCAATTCAAAATTAAAGGCTAATTTATTTAATCACAATATTCCAAATATTACAATTATTTAATTAAAGTGTATTAGCCATAATTAATTAGTTAAATTAATATTTCCAAAATAGCAATTACACTAATTAATCATGCTTTAATTAATCAACTTATGTCCAACACAAATTGTAGCAAAATCAATCCCAACATGCTTCCAAAAGCTCACGGCAATTAAGGATTTTTTTCATTAATTTTGATTTCAATCCAATTAAATCACAAATTAATAAATCCATGTATTTTAAACACATCCAATGGTCTAAAATCAAAAATCACCAAGAGCTACAAGGGTCATATAGATTCGGCCAAACATATGGAATTAAGGGAAATTTTATCCAATTCAATTTCTAAATTCCTAAGATGCACAAATCTAATTTAACATCATCCAAGATCAACCAAAACCTCAATTTGAAGAAATCATGCATAAATCATAAAAGCCCCAAATTAAAGTCTATGAACCCTAATTCATTTCATGCTTAATTTAGGCTCTGATACCATTGTTGGGTTCTCTAAGAACAACCTAGGATCAATTAAGCATATAAGATGTGTGAATAAACAAAGTAAGATAGCGGAAAGTACTCACTTTGATCGGCTAAGAGGATGTAGGAGATAATAAAATTTTCCAACCTTTGTGTTGTGCTTCAAGCTCTCATTTGCATGAATGATGAGCTCCAAGCTTTGAATATTGAATTCCAAACTCATGGGAGTAGTTTCCCTATCACCTTAGAATGATTCTTTGTGTGCTAGCACCTTAGATCTTTGAATCAAAAAATCACTTACCATGAACCCTAGGCTCACGGCAATGGAGGGTGAGAGAGAGGGGGAAGTTTCAGCCTTCACCAAAAATTGAGAGAGAGAGTTAAAATGTGTTGTATTTGATTTTCAAAAATCAATTACCATTTACCAAAAATTGCATTAGGTAAATGTCATTCCAAATGAATAAAATAACGCTTGTGTGTAGAGATTGTTTAGTGTGTTGAAAAAGTAATCCAATTCTTACACTTTATTTTCAACCACTTCCATCACAAGTCAAAAGTGTGATGTAAGTCAAGCGGGTCCCACCACTTGCAAATTCCAAATTTAAGTCGAACAATCTTAACGCGCAACTTTGCTCGGGCTTGGGTTCGTTAATTCTGAATTAATGAATTTTCCGTTGCGACGTAATTAAATCAAATTTAATTAAATAATTATACCTAGCAAAATTACTATTAAAGTCGCTCGCGAATTAATTCTTAATTAATTCGTTCACCTGAATTAAAATCCAATTTTAATTCCGTTGTGAAATTTAATTTCATTTAATATATCGAATATATATTATTTAATCCTAGATTAATTTTCTCTCTCTTCTAATTAATCCCAAATTAATTATGTTCGAGTCATAAATCATCGGTGAATCTTTGGGAAGCGACCCATGAGATCCCTGTATATGTTAGCAGTAAATCCGGTTATCGCAATATCCGAATACGTGTGTACCCCGTACCACTTTTACCGATTTACAAGACATGGTTGGCTTATAGCAAAGCAACGTGCCTACCCAATTCTCCAGAAATATTCTTTTAAGGAATATGTAATCTTTGTCAGGCGTAGTATACGTAGTATTGCATATAACGATCCAATATCTATATCACATGCTAGGCCTAGGGTTGGAATTGTGTATGCCCCGTACGAAGCATATATCGGATCTCTGATAACTAGTCTCTATAATCGGATAATCAGAACCTAGTCATATTATCCCGATGACTGCAATACTAAAGGGTACTAGTTCCGTATCCTATGTGATCACCATCTCCATATAACTGGAGTGATACTTCCATCTTGACATCACACCCAATATATTACGATTCTCAGTATACCCATAAGAGGCGTACACAGAACCTGTTAAAGCCCTGACGACCAAAACCAAAGTATATTGATTGTCACAAGTATTAGCGATGCAAGTCTTAGGTTAAGACCAAATACATCTACCTTGATTCGGATTCCCATAGAAACATAGTCATACTACCAATGTGATTCCGAGGGGTCTATCCAGAGCGAAGCTGTTTCTGTACCATCGGTAAACAGAACCTTCTATTACACTTGCATGAGTATCCAATACCCAAATATATGAGACCTATACCGTTACGTTTCTATAACACGTACAAGTGTAATACTAGTCTATTACGCATTATCGATGTCCAGTCTCGATAATACTATGACTAGGGATATTTAATGATTAAACCTTAGTAGATTAATATTGTCTCATATCTTATTAATCTGGTACTAATCTTATGGACTTTTATCATCTATATATCCCGATAATCCAATTACAAATGATAAAAGAACAATTTCCTTTGTCACATAGTTTATTTGTACAACAACATCATGCTCTGTACAAATAGTGATGCTATGAGTCATAATTGTCCAACATAAAATGCATGAGTATATTGATTTGTGATTTAATTGGATTGAAATTAAAATTGATGAAAAAAATATCGTATTTCCGTGAGCCTTGGAAGCATGTTAGAGTTGATTTTGCTTCAATTATGTTGGACATGAATTAATAATGATTAAGCATGATTAATTTATTAAATTGGTGTTTTGAAAATATTAATTTAACTAATTAATTATGGCTATACACTTTAATTAAGTAAATTGTGATATTTGGAATATTGGAATTTTATTAATTAGGCTTTAATTTGGAATTGGGCCAAAATTATTATATTTGGGCCTAATGGGCTTGGTTGGGCCAAGTTGGTTTAGGACAATTGGATTGGATCCAAATTGGGCCTAAAACCATACCATTAAGTCCAAAATTAATAAATGGGCCTTAAATAATTAATTGGGCCTAATGGGCCAAAATTAATTTTATGGCAAATGGTGATTCCTTATTGGGCTTTGGTTGCCAAAGTTCATGCCTTAAGAAATTAATTGAAAGCCCATTGGACTTTAATTAAATTGACATCGGATGTTAATTGGGTTTTGAGACCCATTAAGATTAGATTTAGAATCTAAGTCGCAAAGGCACATTAATAAAGTGTAATTATTTAATTTAGAATTAAATAAGAATTAGTATTGAATACAAATTAAATCAGATTTAAAATTGTAGTTCGATATAATTCAAGAATATGCACTTTGAGTACTTATTCTTAAATGAGTTGGACTCGCGCAAATCAAATCGTTGTTTGAACATTGGATGATCATTTAATCAAAGATTAATTAATTGGATTAGATTGATTGAATAACATGCTTTGTGTGAATACATGGATGTATTGTATGAATAATGTATATCAGATGGATATTAGACGGGGTGAGGGTAATTTTGGAAATTATTGTAATAAATTTAGAATTTATTAAATTGGATGCGTGTCCAACTTTTATCTCATGACTCTTTGTAATTCTCTTCTCACAATTCCCCTCAATGTTAATGAGGTTTCTTTATTGTATTATGTAATTGGGTAGAAGTTAGAATTGTGCTAGCCGGGGAGAGGAAATGGAGAGAGATTTGTTCTAGGAACAATTTGTTAAATATCCATCTGCATATCATTATTATTTATTCGCGCCTTATTATGCTTTTAGAATGCATGTTTAGGGTGTATGTATGATGAGACCTAATTAAAGATAATAAATTGGTTGCCAAATCGCGACTAAAACCCTCATTTTATATTAATCGTTTTTCATTCCATTGAGTGATTCTCTCTCAAGATCCAAGATTGGCACCGGTTTGTTGGCCAAAGTCAAGACCTTTGTCTATCGCGGATGTGTTTGAATCACAAAAGCTTTGTTCCATATCGTACGTCTTGGGCAAGTTGTGATTTGTTGGCCAAATTCAAGGTCACTTCTTATTCATCGACCTCGATTACGAAGCTTTCCCACTGTCAATGGGTCACGCTAAACTGGTTTCATTAAGCTTGTTGAGCCAAATCCAAGGCTTAGTTGATTCAGAGGAAAAAAGGTTAGGGAATATATCGGATATATTGGCATATATTGGATATATGTTTCAGACTTGGAAGTCCACCTACTGGATCTAGGAATTGGATGGGATCCAATTGATCTTAGAGATCTACCTAGTTAAGTTTCATACAATTTGTTGGCCAAAGTCAAGGTTGTGTGTTATTTAACGGGATCCTAGCCCACTAGGAAACTAGGTTTCCCGAGTACTCCACAGAGGGTTAGAGGCTCGTCGAAAAATAGTGGGAGGCAAGTATTAAATTTGCAATTTCGTTTAGATACTTGCCAACACGCGCTCATTTCAAATTTTCGTCATTAATTATTAATATATATATAGTTGGACTAATATTCAATTGTTATTTTAATTGAACAGTTGGACTGTATTCAAACTACTTCATTTATAGTTGATTATATAATTGGATTATAGTAATCAATATATTTGAATTTAACCAATCAAATAGTAGTTGATTATATAGTTAGACTATAGTAATCATTATATTCGATTATACCCGAAATTGTTGATTGGATAGTTGGACTATAGCAATCATTATAACCTGAAAGATTAGCATTAAAGAACATAATCCTAGGTGAAAATGTCTTTAAGCGGCTTTTAATATTCCATATTGGGAATGAATCTCAGGATAGTCCTGGGAGTTGAGAAGTTACTCTATTTGATAGAGCGACCTCTCGGGCCTAAGCCCGGAGTTGAGCAAATAGTAAAGTATGAGCATTGGAAGACTCATTGTGATGATAAATTTAGTGCTCAATCCGTTATGCTTATTGCAATGACTCCTTAATTTCTTCGTCAAAACTAAGGATTAGATTCTTATACCATGATGTTGAAATTAAAGGATCTTCATAGATCTATTCTTAGATCTTAGAAATACTAATTGTAAAAAAAAACAACTATTGGAGAGTTAATGGCTATGCTCAAGGAGACAGAGCCAGAGCTTGCAAAAAGGCAAGAAGCACAAGATGCATATTACTTCAACATCCAGAAGGTCTAGGCTTGGCCGAAGACTTCGAGCGATGTGAAAAGGGGCAAAGCCAAAATCTTCACAATCTTTTGGGAAGAAAAATGACATATCCCAAGATGTCTGCCTAAACTGTGGCAAACGGGGTCACTGGAAGCGTGACTGCCGTATGGACAAAGGAACATAAAGGAAGTGAAGACGAGCAAGACTCCGACTTCAGGTATGATTGTTATAAACATATCCATTGCTGGTTTAAAATTTGATTTTAGATACTAGATGTGGTACATAAACATATGTACTGATGTACGGGATCTGTTGATTAGCAGGAGACTGGCTTCACTTGAGATCGACCTATTAGTCAGAAACAGGACATGAGTCGTTGTTTTGGCCGTAGAAACCTAAGTTTTGGAACTGCCTTTTGGGCATGTACTTAAATTAGGAAACTATTTTAATGTACCTAGTTTGACTAGAAACATTATCTCTATATCTAGTTTAACTCGTTGTGGGTATACCTTTATATTCAAGAACACTAAGTGTTTTATTTATAAAGATGATATTGATATAAGCACATTGGATGTGAATAACAGTATTTATATTTAGAATATAAATGAATCTCAAACATATAATATGACAAACAAAAGCTCAAACTGAATAAATCTGTTGAGACTTAAAAGTGGCATTGTTGTGTGGGACACATTAACAAGATTCATATATCCACACTTTCGAAGAGTGGATACTAGGACGGATTTGATTCTAATTCAAATGATGTCTATGAATCTAGTTTATTAGGCAAAGTGCCTAGAACACCTTTTACTAGGTAAAAGTGCAAGTGCCACCGATCTGTTAGCCCTCGTTCATAGTGACGTAAGTGGGCCCATGTCTAGCTAGGCTAGAGGTGGATATGAATACTTCGTAACCTTTACGGATATGGCATCACGTTACGGTTATGTGTATCTTATGAAACACAAGTCAGAAACTTTTAGAGTTTCGACACGAAGTAAGAAAACAGACCGGTAAAAGTATTAAAAACATTACGGTCGGACCATAGTGTAAAATACTTAAACATATGAGTTTCAAGATTACTTGAAAAAATATAGTATTCTTTCACAGTGGACTCCTCCCGAGACACCTCAATTTTGACGGTGTTTCCGAACAGAGAAACCGAACTTTGTTGGACATGGTAAGGTTAATGATGAGTCACTTTAAGCTACCAATTTCCTTCACATGATATGCATTAAACAGTGCATTACTTATTTTGAATAAGGTTCCATGAAAATCTGTTAGACAGACTTCATATTAGATATGAACAGGAAATAAACCAGGTTTCTAATTCCTGAAGATTTGGGATGCTGGACATATAATTGAATGTTTGGATGGTACCAAACTAGAACCCAAATCGGATAAATTCCTATTTGTAGGTTGTCCTAGGGAAACCAAAGTATAGTACTTATACAACTCACAAGAGAACAATATAATTGTTGCTCTCCATACGGTTTTCCTAAGAGGAATTCCAATATGCAGTGGTAAGTGGGAGGAAAGTAAAACTCGATGAAAATTGGAGTAATGCTGTTCCAGGCACCGAGTCCTCACGGAACATCAACAGTTCATCAGGGATGAAACTATACCAATAATCTTCGAATACACAAGAACCGCATAGGTCAGAGAGAGTCAGAAAACAACCTGGGAGGTATGGGTTTCTGATCTCACCTCATGTAGATATCAATCTTATTGAGGAAGATGAACCAGCTACGTATGAGGAAGTGATACAAGGTATCAACTCCTTTGATGACAAAGTGCCATGAAGTCCGAAATGGATTCCATGTATACCAACTAAGTTTGGACACTGGTTGATGTACCAGAAGACATTGTGCCTATTGGTACTAAATGAGTCTTCAATGAAGACATACATGGATGGTAACATACAAATGTACACAACTAGGCTTGTACAGAAAGGGTATCGTCAACAATATAGTGTCGACTAAGACGAAACTTTTTCACTTGTTGCCATGATTAAATTCATTTGGATAATGCTTGCTAATACTGCATGTTTCATTTATGAAATATGACATCCGGACGCCAAAACCGTTTTCTTTAACGGAAACCTTTTAGAGGATGTTTACAACATCCTGATAGTTTTGTCGAACCAAAACAAGCAAACAAGGTTTGCAAGTTAAATCGATCCATTTATGGATTGAAGCAAACATAGCGTTCTTGGAACCAACGTTTTGATGAGATCCTAATGGTATATGATTTCATTCAAAATGAATATGATTATTATGTATATCAGAATGTTAGTGGGAGCGCACTAACAATAAATGCCCTATAAGTTGATGATGTATTACTTCTTAGCAATAATATTCCCATAATATAATCGGTGAAAGCTTGGCTTTCATTAAAATTCTCCATGGAATACCTGGGAGAAACATGCTTTATTCTATGAATAAAGATCTACTGGGATAGATCTAGAAAGCTGCTGACAACCCTCACAGAGCTCGTACGTTTTTGAAATATATGTGACCTGATGTCTCATATGTTTTGAGCATATATAGACGCTATAAGGCCAATCCAGGTGATGGTCACTGGATTGATGTAAAGAACATCCTTGAGTATCTTGGATGAACTAAGGATGCTTTCTGATCATATGGGGAAAAGAGAACTTGAGGTAACTGGGTTTACCGCTGCAAGTTTCCAAACCGACAAAGACAACTTTAAGTCGTAATAAGGGTACATATTTAGTTTGAATAACGGAACAGTGAGCTGGAAATTTTTCAAGCAATATAATGTTGCCGAATAAATAACAAAAGCGGAACATTGCTGCAGCTGAGGCAGCAAAAGAAGCATTTAGTATCTATATAATCCTAATTGGATTAGGTATAGTTCTGTTAGCAGCTGAGCTGGGCTACAACACAGGCTAAAGAACCGCGGTCTCATCAACGATCCAAGTATATACTTTGAATAATTCATCTGATTCGTCGGATCATACATCGTGGCGATGTGATGATCAAATAAAAATACATTAGATGATAACCTTGCAAAATCCGCTGACGAAAGCTATTTCTCAGCAGAAGTTTGAGCAACCCATACATAGTTCAAGTGTATGACACTTGAGTGATTGACTATAGGCCAAGCGAGAGATTGTTGGACAATTATGACCCATAGCATCACTATTTGTACAGAACATGGTGTTGTTGTACAAATTAACAATGTGAAAAATGAAATTTCTCTTTTATCATTTGTAATTTGATTACTTAAATATGTAAATGATAAAAGTCCATATGATTAGTTCCAGATTGATAAGATATGAGACAATATCAATCCGTAAAGGTTTAATCATTAAATATCTCTAGTCGTAGTATTATCGAGACTGGACATCGATAATATGGAATAGACTAGTATTACACTTGTGCGTGTTATGGAAGCGTAACGGCATAGTTCTCATATATAAAGCGAAGCTCTCTGCAGGCACGGAACGGAGAGGGAGCTCTGCCCCATAGCTCCGACACACTTCGCAGCCGGCAAGGGTTCTTCAGAAGAAGCCTGCAGCAGACAAGAAGGGACTTTGAACTCTTTTGAGGCGATGTAATAGAAGATGCAGACTTCGGGCTTTCAGTATTGGATACTTATGCAAGTGTGATAGGAGGTTGTGTTTACCGATGGTACAGAAACAGCTTCGCTCTGGATAGACCCCGTAGAATCCCATTGGTAGTATGATTATGTGTCTATGGGAATCCGCATCAGGGTAGGTATATTTGGTCTTAACCCGAGACTTACATCGCTAGTACTTGCGATAATCAATACCCTTTGATTTGGTCGTCCGGGACTTTAACAGGTTCTGTGCACGCCTCTTCTGGGTTTATTGAGAATCGTAGTGTATTGGGTGTGATGTCAAGATGGAAGTATCACTTCAGTCATATGGAGATGATGATCACGTAGGATATGGAACTAGTACTGTTAAGTACTGCAGTCATCGGGATAATATGACTAGGTCATGATTATCCGATTATAGAGACTAGTTACCAAAGATCCGATATATACTTCGTACGGGGCATACACAATTCTAGCCCTAGGCCTAGCATGTGATATCGATACTGGATCGTAATACGCAATACTACGTATACTACGTCTGACAAAGATTACATATTCCTTAAAAGAATATTTCTGGAGAATTGGGTAGGCATGATGCTTTGTTAGAAGCCAACCATGTCTTGTAAATCGGTAAGAACGTGGTACTGGGTACGCACGTATTCGGATAGTCCGATAACCGGATTTACTGCCAACATATCCAGGGATCTCATGGGTCGCTTCCCGAAGATTCACCGATGACGTATGACTCGAACATAATTAATCTGAGATTAATAAGAAGAGAGAGAAAATTAATCTAGGATTAATTACGGCGAGAATTTATCTGGGATAAAATTCGAATAGAAGAGAGAGAACGATTGATTTGGAATTAATCGATAAAATAATATATTCGATATATTATATGAAATTAGATTTCATAACGGAATTAAAATTGGATTTTAATTCGGGCGAACGAATTAATTTAGAATAAATTCGCGAGCGACTTTCGTAATAATTTTACGAGGCATTATTATTTAATTAAATTTGATTTAATTAAGTCGCAATGGAAAATTCGTTAATTCGGAATTAACGAACCCGAGCCCGGAATGTGTTTGGGGCCCACTCGGATTTTGAATCAAGTGGGACCCACCACAAGTCACATCACTAGTCAAACTACCTACTTTATGGTGATGGAAGTTAGTATTAGTTATGTTAACTTGTAAGACACATTTCATTATTTTATTATGAAAAGTTGAGTGACTTTACCAAATCTTGGATTTGGTATATGTTTTTGATTTTTGGAAAATCATTTCACCTTTTACACTTAACATTTTCACTCATCTCTCTTTTCTCTCTTACTTGGGCGTGCAAAGCCTCTCTCCCTCTCTAAAATTCTCACATTGCCGGAAGTTACAAGAATACCAAGGGAAGAATTTTGTTGCAATTTTCTTCCTAAGCTAGCACTTAAAGAGTTTACAAAGGTGATATGGAAACATCCATTGAGTTTGGAATTCATTCACCAAGCTTGGAGCTCAACATACAATCAAAGAGAGGAGCTTGGAGCACTTCTAAAGGAGACAAATTTTTTGTTATCAACGCATCCACATTACCGATCAAAGTGAGTATAATTTCCATTTTCTTACTTTGAGTATTCACATGTTTTATGCTTATTAGATCCTTGGCAATGTTCTTAGAGAACCCAACACTTGAATACTTTGATACCTATTCACAAGTGACCTGTATCACGTCAATAAGAATGCTCATAGCCATAGCAGCTATATTTGGTCTTGAAATACATCAAATGGATGTGAATACGACATTCTTAAATGGTGAATTGGTTAAATAAATTTACATGGAACAACTAAAAGGTTTCAATGTTCCTAGATAAGAACAGAAGGTGTATAAACTTGTAAAATACTTATACGGATTAAAATAAGCACCTAAATAATGGCATGAAAAGTTTGACAAAGAGATATTGTCAAGTGGGTTCAAAATCAATGAGTGTGATAAGTGTGTGTACACTAAATCAACTCAAAAATGATATGTCATTGTGTGTTTCTACGTAGACGATATGCTGATAATTGGTAGTAGTCATGAGATGATTCAGTCTACCAAGAAAGTATTGACCAGTAAATTTGATATGAAAGATTTATGAGTAGCTGATGTGATCTTAGGAATTATGATTTCCAGAACATCATAGGGGTACATATTATATAGGCTCATTATGTTAAGATGATACTTGAGAAATATAATAAAGGAGATCTAAATGTGGCTAGAACTCATGTGATCTAACTCTTCATTTATCAAAGAATACTGGCTCAAGCGTATCGCAATTAAAGTATTCGAGAATCATCGGAAGTCTAATGTATCTTACAAATTGAACAAGACCAGACATCGTTCAAGCTGTGAAAATGCTTAGCAGATATACAAGTAATCAATGACATAACCACTGGAAAGCCATTGTAAGAGTTTTGAGGTATCTGAGAGAAACCTCAAAATATGGTATACATTATACGAGATATCCTGCTATTCTAGAAGGATAGAACGATGCTAACTGGATATCTGATACAGTGGATTCCAAATCTGCGAATAGATTTATTTTCACACTTGATGGTGCAGCCGTGTCATGGAAATCCTTGAGGCAAAGGTGTATTGCCTGGTCTACTATAAAATCTGAGTTCATAGAATTAGACAAAACAACAGAAGAAGGGAATGACTTCAAAATTTCCTAGAGGATATTCTAAATTGGCCAAAATCAGTGTCAGCGATAAGCATACATTGTGATAATCAATCGGCTATTGGGAGAGCTCAAAATACAATATATAATGGTAAGTCTTAACACATACGTCTTAACATAATATCATACGACAACTGCTCTCAAATGACATAATTTCGATAGATTATGTCAAATCAAAGGAAAACCTATAAATTAAGAATTATCACTGTGGAAACCCAAACTAGCTAACTGGAGATCCCAAAATCTAGGTTCAAAAAGGACAACTGAAACTTTGTGCAATTTAAAACAAGCACTGTAGAGTTTTATACTCTTTCCCATTCCTGTAATGACGTAAAGTGTTGTCTGTCAAGGTTAAGATAAGTTAAGGCTTTTAATGTTCACTATATTAGGAGAAGAGTCCTTATGAGGGTAAAGGCAGATTACCTCTTTATAGTAGATCATATATTTCAAGTAAGAAGTGAGGCCGCTTCCATGTGAGTTCTTAAAGGTTGTATTCCCTAAAGTACATGATGAATCCAGGACTAATGTTCATGGCCGAAATGAAAACAACCGTAGAATGAGAAATGCTGGAAGTAAAGCTGTGTGTTGGCAATTATCTTGGTTTACACCAACGGCGGAATAGTTTAAGACTATGGGTCACTGGTTTGCCAAGTAAATCTGATTGTCATTTACTAGGAAAGGTTCAAGGCGAAAGCTACCTATTTTGATACAGTTTTATTTCACGAAAATTCTCTTAAGTGTCTGCATTAGTATTAGAGAATTATGGGAGATTTTTGTAAATTCTCTAATATTTATAGTATAAGTATGAGAGACATGTCCCTTAAGTAGTGCCTTCTGGGAAATGTACAAGGATGAATGGACATGTCCTCTAAATTAGATGGATGGGTCTCTAGGTTTCAAAGGGCATAATGGAAAGGGTATAACCCTTAAGTGGGTTACACCCTAAGCTAAAGGGTGTCCTCAAAGGCACCATTCCAAGCCTATATAAAGGGGCCTTGTGTTTATTCTTAGGAGGTAGAAAATAAAAACAAGTCTTATATTGTTTAGAGAGTCATTTAATAGAGAGAGTTTCCTCCATCTTCCTTGTTCAAGTTCTTATGAAAGAAGTCCCCATTCTACAAGAAGTATCCAAGTAATCCTGGGAGAATATTAGCCACAAGACATCCGTAGAGCACCGAGACGGGACTAATAAGTTCTTAAGGACAAAAGCAACTTGACTTGGATTCAAGTTTTCATTCATCTTCAGTATTTTTCTAGGTCTTTCTAAGTTTCATGGTTTATGTTATATTTTGATATGTTAGTGTACAATTATTTGAATGATGCATGTTAATATGATTTAATAACACACTTTTCCAACACATTCTACATAATTCGGGCAAACTCATAGCAAACCCCTCATTATTATTTGTTTCTCTTTACAACAAAATACCTGAAACACCCAAAATAAGTATAATACTCTTATTACATTACTATACAATGTTCTATGTCAATTTAGTAGCTTAAATATGCAAGTTATATGTTTTTGAAAAATCTTCCGTAAAAGCTTCCGATAATACTCGGAAGGATACTGAGCCCTCCGAATCTCTATGGAATTACTCAAATAACATCATATCATCAAAATTAAGCTATATCCAAAATTATATTTATCAAGGTACAAACATACATGAAACCCGATGTAACACCCCGGTAATTCCAAAGACCACTTTATTGTAGGTGGCATAAAACGTGATATAAATCACGGTCAAGCATGTATGTGCTAGTGGAATTACGTTTCGGACATTCGATAAATCTTTTGCAGTTCTAATACGAAATTCATTTTCTACTCTATTCTGGACAGCCCTTAATATTTTAGCCATAACCATTCCATACGATATCCAATTTTAGTAAATTTTATATTTTCGGAAAGTTAAGACCGATATATACAACTTTAATGTTGAAATATTTTCCATATTCAAAGTAGAAATAGATCAAAAATGCAATTTCTTCCCGTTGGTACTATTTATTGCGAGACGACTCTAGATTTTATCACATGATAAATGCTTAATAATTTCTAATAAGTAAACAAATCCCCTCTCATTATAAAATGGACACTATTCCTTCTCCTTCAAGATAAAAAATATGTTCTCTGAGGGTAATAACATCACTCACTTTTGCTTCCAAGATCATGACTAGGGCATGTATTCAAGTTAGAAATGATGAATTTATCAAGCAAACCTCAAGATTGGTAAGTCCTAAACTCTCTTTTCTTCTAATTCAAAATCAAGCATGTTTGCCACTCCCCCCATTTCGAAATTCATGAACATATTAGGGAAAATTGTTACATTTAAACATGATTTACATGAAATAAGAAGGCTTGAGTATCTATCAAAGCATTAGTAACCTAGTATCATGTTTTGAATTCAAATTTATGGAGAATCAAAAATCTGATTTTTGGAAGGTAAATTGGATTAATATTTTTTGTTGGACATGATGTATTTTTGTAGGTATTATATGGAGAAGAAAGTATTATGGAATGAAATATGTATTAAAGTTTATGGAATTGTAAAGGTGTGTTAAGATTAACGGTGTTAGTGGGGGTTAATGGCAATTTGGTATTGGGAAATATTTGGAGTAAGAGGGCCATTATACTTGTTTTAATAAGAGTTGTGGATAATGAGAAGTGCAATTGTGATGTTAGATAAGGCTAGAGAAACATAAAATTAGAAAATTAGGAGTATATTTTATTACGTACATCAAGTGTTCGATGAAATGTTGGACCAAATAAAATCAAATAATTAAACAAGATTTATGTATGTTAATATGTGTTTTGTGTTCTAGGAAATTTGATTTGTATGGCTGAATTGGATATATTTAGAAGGAGTCAATTAGAAACTTAAGGTAGTAAGTATGGCAGCAGAGCAATCTGAACAGCCTAAAATTATATGCTTATAAGTTGAGTTCTGTTGGTCAAAATTAAGATCCTTAAAATTTTGGATAAACTAGACACATAAGGAAGTAACATATCCAAAAATCAGAATTGTTAGACTTAAGATGAGGCCGGACCAAATTTTTGAAATAGGGTGACCTGCTACCACTGCACCCAATATTTTTTTTCTGAAAAACCCTTAAACTTCAGTTTAGAACTTGAGTTTCCAAAATCAAAACTGATATCCGTAAAAACCAACATAATATAGACACATTAAAATCCATTCTATTAAAATTTTAGCCCCTGAGTCATTCCCAATTAAGTACAGTGAATTTTCAAAGTTAGACATCAAGCAATGAGTTTTTAAAGACTTAGTAGAATTTAAATTTCCGCTCCCGAATTTGTGTAACTCCAAACCTTAGCCTGTAAAAATTCATAGATCACGCTTATATGTTAGTCACTCAGGGAAGTCAAGTATTCGTGTATTGCATATTTTATTAATTGATCGAAAACATATCTCACAATTTATATTCTAATAAAATTTATCGATTATAGATTATCGGCAGAAACCGCGATTCTCTTCGACACCGTCAAGTAGTGCCAGTCAGTTTCCAAATCAATGAGTGAATATTTTATATTCATAATATTTTATTATTTTTATAAAGTTATATGAATTTACTTATATTTAAGTTATATTTTGAGATAAGACCAAGTTGTTAAAATGATTTGATGAGTTAAATTTTTTTAGACCAATTGAGAAAAGTTATCATGTTTTTGATATTTGAGATGATTTCTTTTATGATTTTTTTTATAGATTGGGGGAAAAAAACCAATCTTAGAGACTTTTGGAATTGATGGATTATGGAATTGATAGATATAGCAGACATGTGCACATGTAGTTCAAGACAAGGGGGACAGCGATACGTAACGCGCCTAGATCCTAGTTTCAGGGTAAATGATGACAACATTGATTAGTGCTCTTGTCTCTAGTTCAATGACTTGGGGGACAGTGATACGTAACATCCCGAGGCACTAGTTAGGCATGTGGGGGGACGATGATACATAACGCCCTTATACGTCAGTTGTTTTCCAGATGTGATTTTTCCGAACGACAGTTTTATGAAATACAGTTTTATTAAAGAGTTTTACAAGAATTAGTTTTAGGAGATATCTCAGAGTTTTACAGAAAGAAAGAAGTTTCTAGAAAAGTTTTACTGAAAGAGATTTGTTTTCATATAAGAAAAGAATTTTCAGAAAAGATTAGATTTCTTGAGATGATTTCGATTTCGGTTAATAAATTCTTCATAAAGCATTTTAGTTCCAATTTTTAACTGTCCATTCACCAGGTTGTTCAAACGATCTGACCCCCAACTCCATAATTTGTTTTGCAAGTATCTTTATTTGGTGAGCCATAACCGAACAGAAGCCTGGGATTGAGGAATAGAGTTTACTGCAGCCACTAGAGTATGAGTCTGTCACGCTAAGTTTATTGTTCGTGTTCAGATAGAATGCATGTATGTCGGTGTGAGTCGAGTATAAATGTACTTGATGTTATATATTTAAAGTAAGTAGGTTTGTTCGTACAACACTAATTATTTCGTGAAATAGTTTAATAAATTTATGTCTGTTTTACTAACATAGTTAAAGGAATAATCAATAAAATTTAGAAATGGTCAGAGGCTCAGGGTGGTGGTGAGGATCCATCACCTGCCTGTAACATCTCCCCATTGGGGATGTTAAACCTGATTTTACCGAAAACTTGATTTACTTATCAGGTTGATCTAATTAATTCCAATTTCGCTCGAATTCTACAAGTAGCTCATATTCATCATATTCTAGTATAATCAATTTATTATAAGTCAATATGTTACTCTATAACACTATTGGAAGCATCTAGATATAAATTGGTAAATTTGAAAATATCAGGTTTTTACCGGGAGGTCTTATCGAGATTCGGAGAGCACATACGGAATCCCAACGCTCCCACAAGAACGTAGGAATCGACAGAATTTGAATCGGAATTACTCTTCAAATGAAGGTTACTGTTCACCACTATTTTTCTCATTATTTTACGTGCAATCGAGCATGGATAAGAAAAACCACCATTTCCATCTTGCAGTACTCTTCGAGGAATTCGATTTGGTATATGGATTGGCCCATGAAGACATTTGGATGAGCCGAGAGGAACTCAAAACAAGCATGTCTAATTCCCCTTCACTATGCCTCCATATCGCCGTTATTAGTCACCAGACCGCCGCCAGAATCTTCCCCTTCTCGGGACGTTTCCAGCACCAGCATCACTCCTGGCCAGAGACGTCCCCACCAGCAGACGCTCCACCATCCCTCCATGCATGAGAAGGCTGTCAAAACGTGAACTGTCTTTCTCTGCAATAAGAAGAAAATTTACCTTAAATAATAAAATCTTCAGAAATTTGCGCAATTTATACTTTGGTCATCTTTATAAGGCTGTTTCGATTTTAGGCAAAATTAAAGTGGTTTACTTGAAATTTCAAAACGTATTTAATCTAAAAGATGTTCGTATAAGAAAAATGAGTCTGGTGGTTTAAGAATCACCTCAATCAAATTTCACTTGATATTTTTAAAATCGAAACAATAAACTTTACCCGAATATAAAAATAACATAACTAATTCTTTCGATTCATGCCTTCTAAAGAACTGATATTCCATTTCAAGACACTCAAATACGTTTTTCAATGCTTAAACTCATATTCTCCATTATTGTATCATTCCGAAACTGAAACTGAGATCCGAGAACTTTCAAAACTATTACAAGAAATTTGGGATATTACAGATTAGGATTGTTGGAGTTCTGATTTTTGATTGGAAGAATTTAGGTTTGCAGATGACACGTTGGAGATTGTTTTAGGGTTTATTTGGTTGCAGAAAATTAATGCTTTAATTCCCCAAACACGAGAACACTGCAGTAACTAAAATTGCACTACAGTGCATGCACAAAGCTATTATTCAGGGCTATTTCGATAGTGCAGAAAATGTCTAGGGGTGCCAAAATTTTCTCGTACCTGTTGGGAAAGTTTTAGGATTGTTAGGTGCTATTTTTGACGTAGAAACCTTATGAAGTGTGCTGGAATGGAAGGACTGAAGGGCTGTCTAATTCCTTAGTATTATCACAAATTGATAAGAGTGTACATTGGTATGCAGTTCAACCAAACCAAAAAGAAAGAGAAAGAATTTTTTTTAAGTCAGATCTCGGGGCCTATGTGCAGCTTCCGCTGCACGAGGAGCTTTCCCATGAGGTGTTTGCTTGAAAACTCCTACAATTGGCATCGAGAGCAGGTTGAAAAATATACTAACTCTTCTTTCAAATTTTAATTATGCAAAAATTATATGGATATTTATTTTTATGTATTTGATGCATGAAAATAAAATAGCAATATGTCATAATGAGTGGGCATAAATAATAATATTTTATATAATAAATTAATTCATGTGATGTGATGAATAGGGGTGGGCATCGGATCGAATCGAATCAGATTCGATCCGATTTGATCAGATCAAATCGGATCGGATCCGATTCTTTTATCCGATCGAACAGAGACAGTTGGATTCGACGGATTTCGGAACGGATCGGATAAAAACCGATCCGATCCGATTCCATCATTTTTTTTCTCAGCCTTAATATGCAAAACGACGTCGTTTTGGAGTGTCATAAAACGACATCGTTTTGCATAAGTTAGGGTTACTTCATTTCGTTCGTGTCTCAGTCACTCAATTCAGTCTTCATTCTTCAACTCTTCATTCTTCTTCTTCGGTCTTCACTGAATCACTATTCAATCTTCACGATCACGAATCAGTCACTTCAATCTTCAGTTCACCGCCTTTCGCCGTCGCCGACTCGCCGATACACACAACTTAGACAAGACTTCATCTTCACTCCTCATCGTCGAAGAAAGTAAGTTCCAAATTAGGGATTTGATTTTGATTTTGTTCCAAATTACCGTCCATTCAAAAATCAAAATTAGGGATTTGAGAAACATTGAATCTTAAATATTTATGGCTTGTTGAGAAACATTAAATTAGGGATATGAGTTAGCAACTTAGACAATACTTCTTCTTCTTCGGTCTTCACTGTGGGTTGTGGCCGTGAAACATTGAATCTTAAATGTTAATGGCTGGAATGAGAAAGACTTGTTGTTATGTGAAGGGAATCTGTATAGAGATAAGATAATAAATTATTGCTATTTTGTTGTTGATATTCTTGGTACTTTTTCTTTTTATTTTTTCCTTTTAATCTCCTTAATTGCAGAAAGATGATTGAAAGTTGAAACAAAAATTTTATGTTTCTTGATTTTCTTGGTTCATGTTGTGCAAATCATCAGTGATTGTGTTGAAACTTTGTTGGACGCTTGAGTGAATGGATGTAATGGATATTTTCTTTTCTCAACTTGGTCTATAAGCATGAAATCAGAAATCGTAAGCCTTTGAAGGAATCTGTTCATAGGTTTATGATTTGCTGAGACAAATGTTTGAAAAAGTCAGAATCTGTAGAAGGATTATAATGAAACACAAATGAGAAATGAATCTTACAATATCAAGATTTTGTGTATGCATTAGCACAAAGTTGGGATATAGAAATAGTTGATGTCTTTGTGATTAATTTAGAATTTGGACTTCCATTACTGTTGTTCTACACTTCTACTGCTGTCATGCTTTAAGCTTTTTCTCTTTACTGTTTTGTTAATGTCCTTAATGTTTGATATTGTTGACGCTATTATGATGCTGTTTATTGCTATTTTTAGGGTTATGTTACTACTTACTATGTTATTATTGCGTATACTGTTATTGGCTTGTGTTGATACTATTGTCCTATTGTTCAAAACTTTAATGTTCATTTCTCTATTTTCATTGTAGATGAGTGGGTTTGAAAGCTCACTCAACAGTAGTGGGTCGGAATCAGATTCATTTGATGTATAATTAAGAGAAATAATGAAACAAAAGAGAAAATTTCCATCAACCTCCGAGAGAGAGAGACCACAATTGTCAAAAAAATATGATTCATCGCCATCAATCACATCAGAAGCAACTAAAATAAGAAATAGAAGATCTGAAGTGAGGAAAGTTTTCCGCATGTGTGAAGATAACCCGAATAGGGCTGTATGTACATATTGTCAGAAGACTTATGCTTGTAGTGCGAAGGATCGGTCAACAACCAACTTGAAGAGGCATATGAAGACCTGCAAATCATATTTGGCTTATTGTGAAGCACAAAGTGTTTTGGTTGGGGTTGGTGAAGAGGGAGGCACAAGTGGAAATCTCTCCGTGAGAGACGGTCATTTAAATCAAGCAGCGTGTCAGAAAGCAGCTGTGAAGATGATCATTGTTGACGAGCTACCATTTGGCTTTATAGAGAAAGAGGGTTTTTGACATTTCTGTAGTGTCGTCGTCCCTCGTTTTGATGTCCCATCTCGTAGGACTATAACTAGAGATATCCTACATCTGTTTGCTGATGAAAAAGTGATGTTGAAGAGTATTTTCTCTGCGGGTTATCAGAGATTAGTTTGACCACCAACATATGGACGTCAATTCAAAACATTAATTACATGGTTATCACTGAACATTTTATAGACAATGATTGGCAGTTACATCGGTGAATCCTTAGCTTCTGTCCAATTAACAATCACAAATGAGACACTATCAGAAGGTTAATAGAGTCTTGTTTACAGCACTGAGGTATTGAGAGAATTTTTACTATAACTATGGATAACGCCAGTTCCAATGCCGTAGCCATCCAACAGTTGGTTAGGAAGATGAGGACGTGGATTGGAGATGCATTGGTGCTTAATGGAGAGTATGTGCATATGCGGTGTTGTGCTCACATATTAAACTTAGTTGTGTCTGATGGTTTGAAACAATTGGATGACAGCATTGTAGCAATTCGAAATGCTGTTAAGTATGTGAGATCTTCTCCATCAAGATTGGAAGCATTTAAATCGGCGGTAGCACCTAAGAGGATTAGGAACAAAGGCAGTGTCATCTTAGATGTTCCTACTAGGTGGAATTCCACCTACTTAATGTTGAATGCTGCATTAGACTTCCAGAAGGCATTTGATCGAATGATTGATGATGATGGTCATTATGCTCCATATTTTAGAGATGATGAAAATGGGAGCAAAAGGATTGGGCCTCCTACAGATATTGATTGGGAGAAAGCTCAATACTTTGCTGATTTTTTGGAGATTTTTTATGATGCAACGAATATGTTCAGTGCCTCATCCACCGTCACATCTTGTTTCACCTACAATGAGATTTGCAAGATTCATACTAGCTTTAAAAACCTGGCGCGTAATAAACATCCTCTTTTGAAAGAAATGACCATATCTATGAAGATGAAGTTTTATAAATATTGGGAGACCACTGCCAAAATCAATAAATTATTAATTGTGAGTACTATTCTTGATCCACGAAGTAAGATGACATTGCCTCTGTTTTCTTTGGTATACTTTTTGAAAATGATGATATTAAGATAGAGGAAATGAGAAAGTCTACTAGAGATTTATTGAAAAGATTATACGATATGTATAATGATTGGTATGACACAAATGGGTTGTTTGTTGACGGTGATGGATCAAGGGATGGGGTGTAACTGGTGTTGGTGGAGATGGGTCTAGTGCTGGTATGACACAATCTCAGTCGTTTATTAGACCGCGAGTACATTATAGAGTGCGTAAGCGCAATATAAACGTGCAACCTGATGATCCATTTGAAATTTTTCAGACTAGTCATGTCATTCATCAAGAGGATATTACTGAGGTTGAAATGTATTTGATGGAACCCTATGAGACTAGTCGTGACCCTAACTTTAGTGTTCTGATGTGGTGGAAAAAAATACTGATAAGTATCCAATTTTGGCTAGGATTGCTCGTGACATTTTTACAATGTCGGTATTGACAGTGGCATCTGAATCGGAATTTAGTACAGGCGGTCGTGTTCTTGATAGTTTTCGTAGCTCATTAACTCCCATTATGGCCGAGGCTCTAATATGCACTCAAATTTGGATACGGAATAGGCTTACAATTGACAAAACCAATGAAGTGGAAGTCATGCTATTGGAGGCAGAGTACTACGAAAAGCTGGAGGAAGGTAAAAAAACTTATTAATTAGTTTTTTAATTTTTATAGTGAATACCATTAAATGAAAACTTACTAACTTAAAATAAGTTTTATTTTTTTGTATTTTATTTGAAGAATATCACAAGTTACAATCTGAATCACAATCACTGGATCATGTTGTTGGCAGCAGAGTTTGAGTCCAATTGGCAATTATCCTGAAGGTACAATTTTGACAAAGTTATGTTTTTCTTTGATTATTGTTTTGAATGGATTTTGGTTGGTTTTTGATATATAATATGTGTTATTTTCTGAATTTGGTGAACTTACTTTAAAGCATCATATGCATCATGCCCGCAAATCATATACAAGTTATCTTTTCAAGGTTTTAGTCTACTACTTTTCTTGTTACTGGTCCTTTTTAAAATGTTTCCTTTTGATAGAGATTCTGTATGCAAATGTGGTCCTCTTCCTGATTGTCTTTGCTGGTGGTCCTCAATCAATGTCTTCACAATGTGTTGGTGTCTTTCTGTTATATGCAACATGTCTTTGTCATAATATCTATTACTTTGATTATGCAAAGTTCATTATTTTGTAATTGGATCCATACATGGGTATTGAACTTGCTTGTAGAAGTGGTTATATCTTATATTTTATATTTCAGAAACATTGTTTATTGCTATTATCATCAAAATGTTGATAGAAATTTTCATCTTTTGCAGGCCTGATGGTGGTAACTCATGAGAAAGATTTCGTGTTGCACTTTTGTTAACTGTTGGATGTTGGTGTGCTGGAAGTGGAAGGGCACTGTGATTGTGGAATGTGGATAATATTGTAGATTGATCTTGTGGTCATGTTGTGTGTACTGTGTAGTGAAAATTTTGATTTTTCTTTGTGATTTTAGGCCAAAACCAGATTGTGCTTGCAGTTGTCATTGGCTTGTGTTGATATTGTGGTCATGTTGTGTGTACTGTGTAGTGAAAATTTCGGCTTTTCTTTGTGATTGTAGGCTAAAATCAGATTAGATTATGCTTGCAGTTGCGCTTGTGGTCATATTGAGTGTACTGAATTCAGATCGGATCGGTTCGATCCGAAATCATCCTATTTCGGATTGAATCAATCCGATCCGAAATAATTCGAATCAGATTGAACCAATCCGATCCGAAATAGGATGATTTCGGATCGAACCGATCCGATCCGAAATAATTTGAATCGGATCGAACCAATCCGATACAAAATGGGATGATTTCGGATCGAACCAATCCGATCCGATTCGATAATTATCGGATCGGATCGGATCGAGTTTGATAAGATAATCCAGTCCGATCGAATCAAACTTCTCAACACATATCGGATCGGATCGGATTCAAATTCGGTTCGATCCGATCCGAATCCGATAATGCCCAGGGCTAGTGATGAACACTAAAAATTGTATATTTATTAAAATGAAATTTAATTATTTTACATTTATAGTATCATTAGTCCCATTAATTTAGCTCATTTATGAAATAATAATTAAATTTATGTTTTATATATTTTTATTAAGATTTTTATTTTTTATATAGGTGAAATAATATTTTGGATGCATAACTAAAAAAATGAACATGACATTTGGATTTTGGAGGGTAGAAACTTATAAAGGCGTTTTAACATTGTACAATTTTGGAAATTCCAATTTTATGCTTCATATTTTGACCATAACTTTTTATTAAGATATTGGATTGGGACATTTCTATTTCAAATGAAAGAAGATTCAAATATCTACAACTTTACGTTTTTAAAGATTTTTTAATTTTGAGGTTTTCGAGGTCGAAATTGATGACAAATCCAAAGTGCAGCATGTAATTTTAATTATTAAAAAAACATAAATAAAAATTAAAAAAAAACAAAAAAAAGGTGTCGGTGGCTTTTGAATTCCCACCAAACATGCAATTTTCAATTTACAAATTGCATGGAGGGTGTTGAGCCCTCTACTTTAAATAAAGGTGCTCAACTCCTTAGAAAGGCAGCCTGATTCCATAGTTTTCTCTCTGAAAATTTATAGAGTCTAAGCTCTTATGTGTTTTATTTTTTTAAACTTTGTTGTAATTTTTTTATTCTATTAATAAAATTATGTATGTTTTTATTCAGATCATGTGTAGCTAATTTCTTTCCAACCGGAGTAAAAGGGTGAGGCTTTTGGCACAAAAATATAAATAATTATTACTTATGTTACAAATATGGATTGTGTTATTTCCCAATTAATATTTATTGTATTTTCATTATTTCTTGTTTATGTGATAGACTTGAATTTCTATAGACAGTCCATGTATTTGCCATCGTGGATCTGTATTGTCTGGTACTAATAATCCTTGATCCCCATAATTTATGTTCCTGTTTATTTATTGCATTTTTATTATTCATTTTTATATGAGAGTCTTGATTTTCTATAAACAGTCTCTGCATCTGCCGTCGTGGATCTATATTGACTAGTGTAGATAATCTTTGAACTCCATAATTTATTTTATTTCTTTTTTATTTAATATTTGTATTTTTTTATTTCTTGTTTATGTGGGAGGCTTGACTTTCTGTAGACAGCCTATTGATATGCCTTTGTGGATCTATATTGACTGGCACGGATAATACTTAAACCTCATAATTTGTTTTATTTTCTATTTAATTTATGTACATTTACCATTTATTGCGGGAGTTTAGATTCTCTGTAAACAGTCATTGGATCTGCCTTCGTGGATCTATATTGACTCGCACGGATTCTACTAGATCCCCATAATTTATGTTGTTGTTTATTGAATTTCTGCTCTTAATCATTAAATAAATTAATTGAGAAATAATAACAATTTATATGTTATAAAAAGTAAAATTATTTTTACATTTAACTAGCCCAAGTATTTTATTTTATTGTTGTAGTCCAATTTAAAATTGTCCATCACTTCAATCAATTCAGTCTTTTTATTTTGTTCCTTGTATTATTATTTTATTTTACTAAATCTATTACATGTGGATCGACCTAGGACTTATCGAGTCATTTTATTACTTCGACATTCTTAACTTGGGAGTAAAGAACCACTTTCTGAGTGTGGCAAGTTCTTGGCGCCGTTGATGGAGAATATAATTTAGTTGATAGAATAATAATTTAACATCATTACATTTTATTTTTTGTATTTTCTGCATCTCACATTTTTTTCCTACTTTGCATTTGTGTAGATCCAAATATGTCCTGATTAATCCTAAATGAACTCTGAATCCAGACATCCCACGTACAGACAAATCATATATTTGATTCTTCAAGATTATAGGAGACAGAAAACTCAATTAAAATGGAGTTTGCATTTTGCCAAAAAATTTCTTGAGTCATCCCTATTTAGAAATTCTTCCATAATTTTCTGTGAGAACCTAATTCGAGAAATTTGGACAGTTGAACGAGAAATTCAATTAAGATCTAAATTAACAAGAATTAGAGGACATTTTTAGGATCTAATCACTACATTTATGTTTTTTTTGTTATTTATTTTTACTTTTTATTTTTCATTTGTTTATTATTCTACTTTTTGTAAGTATTGCATTTGCATATTTAACTTTTAGCAGATAGTCTGCATTTAGGTTGCATGAAACATTGGTCTCGGTCATCTAGCGGCAGATTAAATAGATAATCTCAATCACCTTCATCGTTTGTTAAAATGGCCGAAAATCGAAATGGAAACCCATTTAACCAAAATGGAAATCCATTTGATCAGCTAGAACAATAGTCACAACATGGTGATTTTGATCATCATAGGACATTATCACCATCTTACCTTGTTTTACCCCATATGTTTCACGTTTCAATTTCAAACCAAATGTCACCCAACTTTTACCCACATTCCACAGTCTAGAATCAGAAAATCCTTATCAATACTTAAAGGAACTCGAAGTGTTATGTAATACTTGCACTGATAAAAATTACAGCATAAATATAATTCAACTCAAGTTTTTTCATTTTATTTAAAGTATAAAACAAAAATTTGGTTGCAAAATCATAGGTTAGAGACCATCAGTAATGGGATGATTTGCAAGTGCAATTCCTTAAAAAAATACTTTCATTCTCACAGGAAAAACTCCCTTAAGAGGAGAAGCACAACTTTCACACAAGAGTCTGTTGAGGTTGGTGCTCAGAACGCCAATCCGGACCGTATTTATGTGTGATTCATGAATACGAACAATTCTTTTTTTTTTCCATAATATTACTTATTTATGGTTGCACCTCTTGTTTATATATACGTATTCGATCTGATTACTATTAGATTGAAACTAAATGTGGTTTAGTGATATGTATATATTAGACAAAGGCCTGATAATATATAATGCAGTACACAGTTACAAAGTTAGTTTGTAATTGACATTGGGAAGTGTCACTGCTAAATGTATATTATCAAATACTGTTCATGGTCAAGATTCACTAACACGGGTCGGTTAGTCAAATCTGTTGAGACCAGTACATGTCGTATATCGAGACTTAGTTCGATGGTTTATCCCAATGAACCATGAGTCTGGGGAGACTCGTATAGACGTATAGATGTTTATAGTGGATAAACACTGAACGACTCACCGAAGATTCTTAATAGATAGTACACCAACGTCAATAAGAATCTTCTCGGGTTGAGTAGCATAGTGGTCATTCGACTTGAGATACCACTGTGGATGTATGAGACATCCTCCACACTTAGATGGCAGTCACGTCACCGATCTATTTAGATCATACCTCTGCATGTTCGTTCGGTGTGGACCGATCATCAGGATATCATGTGTGTGTCAAGATAAGATCCGCCAGTTCTGTGTACAGAGCATATGTAGTCCATATGTGATTAGCAATCAGTTAAATCTATGGCCATAATATACTTCGAAAGTGAGTTCCGAATGTTATTTATAGATTGCTAATAGAAACGTCTACGAGATAATACCTATAGAGATTTGACATTTACATCTATATCTCTGGTATAATCCGGATACCTGTGACGGGGGGATTATACGTATGCAATGACCTCGACCTGTATGATTCAGCTAGTTTTTATGTGGTCGTCATAATTTACGGGTGGGTAAATTATGGACACGAAATTGGATTTTGTGACGGATATACCTGAATCTAGAGAGTCTCACTAATGAAATATACTCGTAGAGCACTAGGGCGACTTTTATAAATAATGGTGATTATTTATAAATCGTTTAAACGTTAAAAGAAAAATACATGCGAACGGGCCGAACCGTCATTTCCTAATTAATGTGTATTTGTATTTAATATATGATATTATTAAATACACATTAATAAATTGTCAAATAAAGGTATTTGACATATATCATTAATATATGTATTTGAGATATTTAAAGTAAATATAATACATATATTTGAGATATTTGTATTTAATTAATTATTTAATTATTTAATTGTTAAATGATTAATATAATTAAAATATAAATATCTCACCAAATGATAAAGTTAGGAAATGATTATAAGTGTAAATTGTTGACTTTATACTTAAAGAAAAGGTTGTCAAAATGGTTTTGACTTCTTTAGATATTTGATTAAATTGTTTAAAATGAAAATATCTATTTCCTTTTTCTTTTGTAATTTTCGGCCATGACCTTATTAAATATAAGTGTTATATTTTTTAAGTTTCCATTGTTGACTTGTTTGGAATCATTATAGTGTAATGATAAAAGCAAAACAAGTTGATAAACCTTTAAATGAAACAAAAGTAAAATATCTAGATATTTTACTTATTTTCTTCCTACCATTCGGCCAAGGTCTATTTGGGGCAAGTATAAATTGTTTTGTTTCAATTTTAGGGTTTAAAAAGTTCATTAGATACCAAATAAAACATAAAAGAAGATGAGAGAAAAGCTTGAAGGCCTAAAGAAGAAAGCTTGGAAAAATCATATTTTTGTACGTTTTTCTTCAAAGTCTTCAACATGAAATTTGTTTCTAACATGCTTAGCATCATTTTTTGTTGCTTTGGTGTTGTCTTTCTTCTTATAGTTTGTGTTTATTTTGGTTGTGAACTTTGATGAAAGATTGATGCATGTAAGTAAGCTTGAAATGGTTTCAAAGCTTTACTTTTGATTCTTTGGAAATCAAGTTGCCATTCTAGAGTTTTTGAGCCACTCCTTGGTGACCTAGAATTTTTTTAGAGTTATTTCAAAGTGGTGAGGCTTGTTTGGTGAAGCAAAGAATGAACTAAAGTGTTGGATTTTGAAGATTTGGTGAAATTGGACAATTTGATGAAATTGAAAAAATTAGGGTTCTTAACCCACTCCAAATTTGGGGCTTTTCATATATGTGATTTATTATGTAGTGTATATGATGCATGTAAAATTTTAGGTTGATTGGATTTGATCTTGGCTTGTTTTGAACAAAAGGGACCAAATTGTAATTAATTGGAAAATTTGGGGGTTCACGACAATTAGCTCAAAAATTGGGGATTTGTGTGAAATCTGATTTTGATGCATTAGATGTGTTGAAAAATATTTTAGAAATGATTTAGAATCATTCAAAATTATATTTGATAATTTTTGGACTAAAATGATCAATTTACAAAGTTATGGGGTAATTATCAAGAAATATGATTTCTTGTGTAATTTTTCAGAATTTGATAATTGGATAATTAAATAAATAAGTTTATTTAATTGATCCGAGAAAAATTTTGAAATCGAAAAATTTTGATTTTCCGCGATTCTGCTGCTTTACTGATATTCCGCCATAAAACCTCAACAGAGTCAATGGAAAGACTTTACCAATATTTGGAGATATTTAAAGAGATATTAAATGTTTGCCCATATCACAAGTTTGAAACATGGAGACTGGTTTCCTATTTCTACGAGGGTTTAAAACCCCAAAGTAGACAAGTAGTGGAAATGATGTGTAATGGTAAGTTTAGGGAAAAAAGTCCCAAAGATGCATTATATTACCTAGAATACATAGCAGAGAATGCACAACATTGAGACATAGTTGACACTTATGAGTCATTTGTATAACCACAGTCATCTGGTATAAACATGTTTAACCTTAGGGAAGACCATGACCTTTTTGCTAGATATGCATCTCTAACTAAAAATATTGATGCATTAGAAATGAGAAATAATGATCATATTAAGTCAGTTCAAGAAGTAACATGTCATATCTATAATTCAAATGAACATGTCACACAAATTTACTTTACATGCCAGCCTTGCAAGAATGTCTCAATGACCAAGTCAGTTCAATAAACGCCTTCAAGAAACCAAATCCAGACCCTTACTCTCAAACCTATAATTCTTGTTAGAGAAACCATCCAAACTTTAATTATAGGAATGATAACCACGCACAATCATCTCAACAACCTCCTCAAGTACATTAGAATTTTAAAAATTCTAAGAATTATGCACCATATGTCTCACCACCTAGGAAAATCCTTGAGGATACCTTGCATGCATTCATTGAGAAACAATAAGCCATCAATAACTAAATTGTGAACACATTGAGTGACCTGAAAGATACATTACCAAAATCACATCTGCATTAACCATTCATGAAAAAGGAAATTTTCCTGCATAACCACAACCAAATCCTAAGAGTCATCAAAACCCTCATGAGTTTAGTTCTAAAAAGTCAACACATAGACCACATCAAATTAGTTATTACTCTTCGTAGTGGTAAAGTCATCCAAAGACTCATTCTTGAACCTCGTGTAATTGAAATGAGTCAGCTTCGGAGGGTGAGGAAAGGGTCGATGAACCAACACATATCGTTGTGAATAACGATTTTTCACATGCACCTCCATTTCCCCAAGCATTGAAAATAAAGAAATTGAACCATTCCCCGGAAATATATGAAATATTCAAATAGGTAAATGTCAATATTCCTTTGTTAGATGCCATCAAACATGTACCATCTTATGCCAAATTTCTAAAAGACTTGTGCACTGTTAAAAGAAAACATCAAGTAAGAAAGAAAGCTTTTTAGCTGAATAGGTAAGTTCCATTCTATTAACCAATAATACTTTGAAATACAAAGACTCTGGTTGTCCAACTGTTTCTTGTACTATTGGAAATCATAAAATTGAACATACATTACTTGATCTTGGAGTTAGTGTTAATTTGCTTCCATTTTCGGTTTACCAACAACTTAATATTGGCTAGTTAAAACCAACTTCAACCATTCTTTGACTTGTCGATAGATCAATTAAGGTACCGAAAGGAATTATGGAAGATGTTTTATTACAAATCAATAAATTTATATATCATGTAGATTTTATTGTCTCGGAAACACAAAATGTATAACAGATAGTTATAAGCCAATTCCTGTAATACTTGGTCGTCCATTTTTAATGCCTTAATTAATTGTAGGAATGGATTCATGAATCTGTCCTTTGGCTATATGACATGAGAGCTTAATGTCTTTAACATGTGTAAGTAACCGTACGATGAGGAATGTGAAAATGAGAACATGGAACTAAATGAACTAATTTTGAAAGAACATATTCAGAGGAGTTTATCTGACCCGATGGAAATCTGTACAACTAATTTTCTTGAATAAATATGCTATTAGATTCAGATATTTTTAATGATTTTTCTTTACTTGATTCTACACAGGTACTAGAAGATGCTGGAGATAAGCAAAATTTTGAGAAACTGAGAATACTTGAAGAAGAGAAAAATAAGGAAGCACCCAAATTGGAATTAAAGACATTGCTAGAATGATTAAAATATGCATTTCTTGGAGATGAAAAAACTTACCCTGTGGTAATTTCTTCATCTCTCACAAGCGATCGAGAATGTAAGTTGTTTGATATGTTGAGAGAACATAAACTGATAATTGGATGGATTTAAAAAAATAATGCTGGGACATATCATTAACCTCAAAGAAGATTAAACTCTCACATGAAAGAACATGTAAAAACGGACCTTAAACCTTTTGATATAGCCAAATTCTACCTTATCTCCAATAGTAAGTGGGTAAGTCCTACACAAGTAGTCTTTAAAATTCTGAAATAACTGTCATAATAAATGCTAAAGGAGATTCAATTCCAACTCGAATCCCATATAGTTGGCGCATATGCATTCATTATAGAAAATTGAATGACGTCATTAAAAAAGACCATTTTCCTTTATCATTTCTTCACAAAATTTTGAAAAGAATAGCATGACATTGCTACTATTATTTTTTTTATGGTTACTCAGGTTATTATCTAATTCCCATCGCTTTAGAAGACTAGAAAAGACCACATTCACATGTCCTTTTGAACACTTGCATTAAAAACAAATTATGTTTGCACTTTGTAATGCACCGGTAACATTCCAACGATGCATGTTAACCATATTTAGTGACATGGTTGAACTGTAACATCTCAGATTTTCGGGACTGTTCTAGAAGATTCCCGGAATGATATTATAGTCTCGGAGCATGATGATAACGAATAATAAGAGTTCAAGTGATGTCATATGGGTTGGAATATTAGATTATGAATTTTCGTCGCGTCGGAAAACGCGGGGATCAAAAGTTAGTTACGCGATTTTCGCAAAACGCGTAAAGTTTACAGTTTTGGTCACAAAAGGAGCAAACGAACTCCAATCGAGTTGATTTTTGAATCATCGGACTCATTTTTCCGAGAAGAACAACTTTCGTGTTGAAAACTATTCAAGAATCGCATCAGAAGGGCTCCGAAATTGCGATATTCCAGAAGGTTCCAGGATATGGGCTGATCAGTAATTTCGCGGGGACCATTTTGATATTTTCCAGCTGAGTATATATAACCCCATAGTTTTGATAAATCACAAAAGGGGCAAAGTTCCCAAACCTTTCAAAGTCGACCCCCACCCCCGATTTTCGCCTATACTCGCGCCGGCCACTTCCTGGCCACCGCCGGCCGGTGCGACGGTCGGGAAAGAAGCGCCCGGCCACTGTGCGTCTGTTGGTGGCCGGCGGCGACTCTGAATCGCCGGCGAACTGCGGGAAACCAAGGAGAAAGGGCGCGATGTGGGTTTCGTGGATCCGGTTCGTCGGTTCGTTTCACGACCCGAGCCACCTACCAAATCGAAGCCCTCGACGAGTACTACGAGTATGCGGAATCGATTTCGCCGAACAGCGGCCGGAATCACGCAAAACGAGGAGAGAAGAGGCGGTGAACAGTAAACCCACGATGAACAGTAGCTCCGATCGGAATTCCGATGACACCAGCGCGTTCGTATGGCCGATGGGAGTCCGAATATGGCCTCGGAATTTTGGTACGACTCTCCGTTTAGAATTCGCTATTTTAAAGTTTACAGTTTTATATTCGGATGCTTCCAGTAGTTCCGTAGTTTAGCAAATTGTTATGAAATGATTTGGATTTGATATAATATGTTAAAACGATGCTTTTCGTAGAATTCGAGTGAGAACGGATTAGATTTGATCGATCCTGTAGAATTAGCGAGTTTCCGGTAAAACGGAGTTTCTCGCGCGTTTGAGTTTAGATGACCGTAGCCTTGGTTGAGATATAAATATGATATTGCGAGGGTAATTGAGTAATTCCGGATTAGTTCGGAGGGTTCGAGACCCTTCCGTAGCGTTTGCGGAAACTATTCCGCAAGTTTTGCCGCAAACCCGTAAAGTGAGAATCTGAGCTATCTAGCTAGTTTAGGATAGTTTATGAGCATGTAATAGAGTAATGAAGTTTAAATAGTAGAATCAGTATAGATGAGTTGAAAGTTCTGCAGATAGCGATTCTGACATATGTGGTGATTTGTTTTGACAGATCGGACCAGGGGTTCGGAGTGTCCGCCTAGCCAGGTAAGTAACTCATGCTGTGAGTACTTGATAGATTTAATAATGTTCGAAATTAGGTATATAATAAAGTTGAATATAGTATATGCATGAAACCTGTATATATATAAGGACGAACATAGAAGAAAGAAGTAGGTGTCATTATATACACATAGAGATAAGGACAAGCAATTATAAGCAGCGGTATAAGCAAAAGATAAGTATGAGCATATAGTAGTATAGAGATACATATGTAGGTATAAACCTGTATGTATATTTAGATAAGAGCATATGAATAATGTCATGAATATAAGTTAATGAGACTTGGGTTTGGGGGTTGTAGAAAGCTACACCCTAGGGAATGGGACTAGTGTTATGAGGGAAAGTTTGTAAATTATGCATTATATAAGAATATTAGCAACATGAGTATAGATACGAGTATATAAGGTGATAAAGAGCATAAATGAGTAGTATATGCATGACATGAGAATATATAAAAGTTTATGATATGAGATTCTCGAGCACAAGTCGATAGTTAGAAAATGGTAAGTAAGTTTAAGAACTAAGAAATTGAAACTCGTATATGTTTGAAGTCTGATATAGTAGAAGAGCTTCGATCGAGTGTGTATGAAAATAAATTATGCTTTATATTGTTTGTGAGCCATCAGCAAGGTAAGTTATAGAGGTAAGCCTAGTTATGATGGTATACATGTGTAAGTATACTGAGAATAGTATAAACATATTAAATGTGAGATGATTCAAAATGTAAGCATATAAGAAATAGAATACATAATTCATTACTTTGCATATATGCATAAACACGTGCATGAACATAAGCATGAACATATGCATGAACATATGTGATAGTATGGAATAAGCATATAGTTAAGCATGGTTAAGGTAGAAAGGATCATAAGAAAACATCTGCATGTGTGTGTATGTTAAAGTTTTTAGCAGTCGAGCAAAAGATAAAAATGTTTTCAAAGATTTCAAAGAAAAGTTTCAAATGTTTTGAAAGACAATATATTTCAGAAAAACCTTCCTTTCAGTTTTGAGATACAGTATATGGTTTTATGGTTTTCGGGGCATGAGGTAAAAACTCACTCCAGTATGTAACTTGAGATACAGTTGGAATTGACGGATACAGAGAACATGTGCACATGTAGGGCCAGGATGGCGGCTTAGGATCGTGTACCTGGTCCCTAGTGGTGGCTACACTGCCAGTTGAGTTATGGTCCTGGGTGTAGTGCACCACCAGTTTTAGAGATGCCCAGTTGAGTTATGGTCCTGGGCATCGAGTACACCCAGTTGAGTTATGGTCCAGGACGTAGAGCAGTTTTCAGTTTTCAGATTTTCAGTACACAGTTTCAGATTTTCAGTGCCTAGATTTCAGAAACCAGATTATAGTACACGGTTTTTGGAAACAGAGTTTAGAAACAGTTTTTCAGATTTCAGTTTTCAGTTTTAAGATACAGTTTACAGTTTTAAGATACAGCTTTCAGTTTTCTTTTAGATACAGATCTCAGTTTTCAAGTGTAGTTTTCAGTCTTCAGATACAGTTTTCAGAAAGAGCTTTTTCAGAAAGAGGAAGTAAAGTAAAGTTTTCAGCAAACAATTTTCAGAAGGAAACTTCCAGATAATAGTTTTTCAGAAAGAGTTTTCAAGAGAATCTTCTAAAAAAGCATAGCATGTTAAAGTTTTATATAGTATACACGACGTGCATATGAATTATATATGCTAGTAATTCATCTGAGATGCATATAGTTGACATTGAAGCATGATAGCATGATTACATATATATATTTGTGATGAATGCCTGTGTGTATTGTATGTTCACATGGAAGGAACAAATGGTAAGATATCAGCGTATGATCGCATGGTTTTATATATTTGTTCATATGACTGATTTTAGTCTGTTGGATGTTTAATAGAAAGAATATTTTAATAGACCGATTTGATGATATTTCAATGATATCAAAGATAGATAATTACAGTAAAAGTCGGAACTAGATTAGAAATAAGTATATAGAAAAGTGGAAAGATATCAGAGTAACACAGTGGAAACATAATGAGTCTTGGTACAATAGATGGATTTATAGAGTTTAATGGCCCTAGTATAGATGTTTAAAATTAAGTATGAAACAAGATGTAAGGGTGTGTGAATTAGAACATAATCTTGTAATAAGTGGTAATGTCTGGACTTGAATAAGAGTTTTGCAGTTAACTTAGAATTGAGAATTATGTGAGACTACATAGACAATCTAAATCATTAATATTTTAAGTAATAAACCTTGCTTGAGTTTGTATGTTTAAGTTAGGAGCATAGTTACTTACTGAGTCATTATGACTCACATCCCAACAGTTTGTAGTTTTGCAGGTCTGTAGCTGTTATATAGAACCAGCAGATGTTCGGTGGAGACTTTGAAGACGGTGGATCGCCCCAATTGCAGTCAAGAGAGTCCTGGGTCGAGTTATGGGTCCTCACGGCCCTTTGTATTGTATTTTACATATGTATCATTTAAGTAAGAATTATGTAATAACGTAGTTGTTGTTTTGAGTTCTGACCGGAGGCCAAGTATTTTACTTTTGTTCTTTGAGTTCAGGCCTGAGGCCTTGATGTTGTGTTTCCGGCCTGAGGCCGAGATAGTTGTGTTCTTGTTGTTTTTGGATGCTGGCTACAGGCCAGGTTGCATGATGTTACGAATACATCATGCCGAAATTTCGTTAGATTCAGAGGCTTATGGAGATGGGTTTAGCCTGTCTCCTGCCGGTAGCATCCTGGCCTAGGCGGGATGTTACATGAACATTGTTAGATGTCTTAATGGATGATATAACCATTTTTGGGAACTCATTTGACAGTTGCTTGAATAACTTGGAAAATATATGAAGAAAAAAGACTTGTGTTAAACTGGGAAAAATGCAATTTCATGACTAATTCAGGAATTTTTTTGGGTCACATTGTGTCATCAAAAGGTATTGAGGTTGATAAGTTAAAAATAGAGGTGATATGTAAATTTCCACCACAAAAAACAGTTAGGGAAATCCGTTCCTTTTTAGGACATGCAAGATTTTATAAGAGGTTCATTAAAAACTCCATTACCATATCTAGATCATTGTGTAACTTCCAATTAAAAGATGTAATATTTGAATGGACAGAAGAATATCAAAAATCATTTGAAAATATTATTAGTCTTTTAACTTATGCTCCTATCACGCAATCCTTTGATTGGTCTTTGCCTAGTAAGCTAATGTGTGATGACAGTGATCATGCAGTTGGCGCAGTATTAGGACGGAGAAATGAAGGTAAGCCATATGTAATTGTTATGTAAGTAGAACTTTAAACAGTGCGCAAATGAGTTATATTACCACAAAAAAGAACTACTTGCTGTAATATTTACATATGATAAATTTCGATCATATTTAATTGGTTCATCAATTGTTATTTATTATGAACATGCTGTTGTTAGATATTTGATGTCTAAATTGGATGCAAAGCCAAAATTACTATGGTGGATTTTGTTGCTTCAAGAATTCATTCTCACAATCAATGACAAGAAATGAACAAAGAATGTAGTTGCAGATCATTTATCGAGACTCACGAATGATTCATCAATTGACACAACTCCTAACAATGATATTTTTCCTGATAATTTTTTATTTTCTGTAAATACAATACCTTGGTATGCTAATATTATCAATTTTCTTACAACATAAAAAATATCCCAAACTAGAGCCATTAAAACAAGAAGAAATTTTTGACCGAAGTCAAAAGATTCTTTTGAGATGATCCATATATTTTCAAGTATTTCTCTGATCATATTTTTCGACGATACATACCGGACAATGAGATAAGTAGTGCTATTCAGTTTTACCATTTAGAAATATGTGAAGGTCACTTCTCATCTAAAAAACCGTTTTAAAAACCTTCCAGTGTGGATTTTATTGGCCTACCTTATTTAAAGATATACAGGCTTTCTGCAAAACTAGTGAAAACTATCAAAAATTGGGATCCATTTTGTAAAAGAAACATGATGCCTTTAAATCACATTATTGTCACTGTAGGCATTGTATTTTTGCATGTGAAACCCGATGATGAGTCTCATTTGGAGGCACTACCTTTTGAGTCACGGAAGCCGCGGGAAACGGATATCGGAAGGGGAAATTCAGAATAAACAAGGTTCACTGTTTTCGTTCGTGCTGCGTTCATGTATACGTTCAAACGCCAAACAGATTGCGGGCGTTCGTGTCGCGTTCGAGGAAGCGTTCGAACGGCGTCGGTGTTTCTGGTTTTGCTGCTACCTCGCACCCCAGCCCAATTAGCTCCCCAAAGCCCATAAAACACATCCAATTAATTAAATTAAACATTAAATATTAAATAAAATATTTAAAACCATTACCAATATAAAAACACAAAATATAATCATACCTAATGAAGATAAATCAAATATAAACTTCCTAACTAAACAAATCACATACTAAATTAAAAAATGTCATGCCTAATTAAAATCAATCATAACAAATTAAAGATATTGACTTCCTATTCTAGCCAAGATTTGTCCCCCATCAATCTTTGACTTTCTTGCTCAACACCAAATCAAATCCTCCCTTTAATGCACCAAATCCCTTCCTTGTGAGACAAGGACAAACCCTAGCTCTCTTCTATATAAACATGACCTAACCTAGCCACCTTTTCTCTGGAATCCCCCTAGTTCACGCCCATCACAAGAAATAAAAGAAGAAAAGAATTTCCACACCCTAGCTGATACACATAATATACACACAACTCACACAAATCACAAGAGAAAAGAAAATAACCCCAAGCCTTCACATTAAAAGCACCTTCACAAACCGATCTGCCCTACACGTCCACAAACCTCACAAATCTCCTCCACTCCATAATCGAATATAGCAGCCCCTTTAACACTAAAACAGTAGCCAAATCACGCCCAACCACCCCCTACAGTAGCCAAATCACGCCCAACCCACCCCTATACAGCAGCGAAATCTCTTAAGACATTCCCTAAAAAACTTAAAGTAATAACATAAAAAAACTGCATCATAATCATTAAAATAATTAAAACATCAAAACAGGTGACCTGAACAGTGAGCAGCAAAAAGAGGCCGAACAGTAGCAAATCGGAGAGTAAAAAACAGCAGCAAAAGATGGAGAACGACGACTCCAAACAGTGAGACAACGAACGAGAGCAGTGAACCAGTGAACCGAAAGAGTTACGGAGCAACCACCCTTCCGACGACCGTGTGCCGTACATCCGAGAGGTGATTTAAAAGGTTAGACCTGATGGTACTTTTCACACTCATCTTTATTTGATTTTTGTTATTTATTTTGATTGTATTTTACTTGTTTGTTAAATCTTGTTTGTGTATGATGTGTGTTGTGGGTATTGGATGAATGGAAGAGTGTCGTCTCTTGTGGTATATAGGATGGAAACCCATACGTAAATTCCATAGCCGAATCCGAATGGACGGTAGTGCAGTCTATACTTGGGATACAACTCCACGTACCGCTTGAGCAAACGGCACCCTCTTTTGTTTTGTGTTGTTTTGGTTTATTTATTTTTCGTCACTTGAATTCTGCATGTTGCTTATTTATGCATGGTTCAATCAAACGCATGGGCTTAGTAAGTGGAATGAAAGATCCCATATGGGGAGGGGTTAAAGCCCTTTACCACGATGCTTTGCCGCGCCGATTGATGTGTGTTCGGTTGGATGTAAGATGTGTTCAATCGGGCATACTTAGTTTGATATGATTGTCTTTATGTTTTTATGCATGGTTCAATCAAGCGCATGGGCTTAGTAAGTGGAATGAAAGATCCCCTATGGGGAGGGGTTAAAGCCCTTTACCACGATGCTTTGCCGCGCCGGTTGATGTGTGTTCGGTTGGATGTAAGATACGTTTAATCGGGCATACTAAGTTTGATATTATTGTGTTTAATTCTTTGTATGCATGACTCAATCGAGTGCATGGGCTTAGTAAGTGGAATGAAAGATCCCCTATGGGGAGGGGTTAAAGCCCTTTACCACGATGCTTTGCCGCGCCAGTTGATGTATGTTCGGTTGGATGTAAGATGTGTTCAATCGGGCATACTTAGTTTGATATGATTGTCTTTATGTTTGTATGCATGATGCGATCGAGCGCATGGGCTTAGTAAGTGCGATGAAAGGTCCTCTAATTGAAGAGGTTAAAATCATTTACCACGATGCTTCGCCGCGCCTCGCATTGTACTATTTGTTATTTATGTATTGCGTCCCATTTCATGCATCAGGTCTGTTCCCGTTCGAACGCGTTTACGAACACAACTTGAACGTGCATGCATTTTTGCCTTATTATGCATCAGGTCTCATCTCTGTTCGAACGCGTTCACGAAAGCCATACGAACGTGAGCATTCTATTTCATTTCCATTCGAACGCGTTCACAAACGCCATACGAACGTGAGTATTCTGTTTCATTTCCGTTCGAACACGTTTACGAACGCTACTCGAACGAGAACCTTCTGTTTACCATTCGAACGCGTCTACGAATGATGCACGAACGCCCACGGTAAACAGATCCTCTTGCATCACATTACGACATGTCCATCTTAGCACATAGTTCCCTTTTTCTTACGTTATGCATTTGTATTACCTCTCTAGTTGTCTATTTCTGTTATGCGCTTAAATATCTTTTCTTAATATGCATGCTAGTAAGAATGCTATTTGTTTGCGCTTCTGTGTCCACCAATGTGTTCATTAACTTGTATGCTTGCCATATGATAAACCTTATGTATGCAAATTGAGACATAGATTACATGCAAATAGGCTGTATGCAAATTCGAATATGTGTTACATATAAATTTAGATGAACTTGTTGATGTATGTATGTGGATTTAGAAGCATGATATTCTTAGAAATAAGTGTTACTTAAGCCTGATTAAATTATCATATAAATCCTTTCATTACAAGTGGCATAAGTAAGGGACCATTCTGAACCCAACGGTTTGAGGTCTTCCCTTGCGAGGGGTGAGTGCGGCCTTAAATCTCATTTTCCTGGTTCACACCGGGTGGCGACTCCATTATTCTCCGGTTTAGTCCCCCGTGGCTATTCCGTACTCCCGACCGGGCCGCGAGCCCGGGACAGCATGCGTCGCCCAGATTCTGTGTTCCCACAGTCATCGAAATCTTTAATTGTTGGGGAATAAATTTCATGGGTCCATATCCACCATCATTTGGATTTTTATATATTATATTTGCAGTTGATTAAGTCTCAAAATGGGTTGAGCTATTTCCTTGTCGAAATAATAATCATAATATCTTGATTAAATTTTTAAAAGAAAATATTTTAAGTCGATTTGGAATCCATTGGGCCATTATAAGTGATAGAGGTAAACATTTTCGTAACAAGCCTTTTGAGTCTTTAATGAAAAAATATAGAATTACACATAAAGTTTCTACCTCCTATCATCCTCAAATAAATGGTCAAGTTGAACTAGAAAATAAGGAAATCAAACAAATTTTAGAAACAACAGCTAACTCAAATCACAAAAATTGGTCTCTTTGACTGACAGATGCACTTTGGGCATATCGAACAGCTTTCAAAACGTCTTTGGGAATGTCTTCATATCGTCTAGTTTATGGAAAACTTTGTCATTTGCCTATAGAAATTGAGCAAAAGGCATATTGGGCTATTAAAGTATTCAACTCAAACCTTGAAAATGACAGTCATGGACGTAAACTGCAATTAAATGAACTTGAAGAGTTATAGAATGATTTATATGAGAATGCGATAATTCTTAAAGTTAAAATTAAGATCTTTCATGATTTTAGAATTTCTTGAAAAACATTTCAAATTGTTTAAAAAAATTACTTTTATAATTATTGACTTCATTTATTTCCTAAAAATTGAAATCCAAATGGAGTGACCCATTTATTGTGAAGTACGTTTACCCATATGGAGTTATTGACATTGATAATCCAAGAGATGATGATGTATTTAAAGTAAATGGACAACGTCTGAAATCATTTTTGCAGTATTCAAATTTTCAAGAATATATTTTCCTTTCAAACCCAGTATACTGTGATTGATGTATTATAAGTTATTATTATTATTTTTTTGTCTAATTTCCTTTTTTTCCTTGTGTTTTGTAGCATTTTACTTTTTATCAGAGTCTTACACCCTGATTAAATAGCGGATAACGATACTCCGTAACTCTAAGTCGACTCTTTTAATTTCCTAAAATTACTAATACCCTACAATCAAGGCATGAAAGAAAATCTTATAAAACTCTACAATCATTTTCTTTATCTCCCCCAAAATGCTCTAATGAAAATTTACAAAGCACGCACCGAAAGAATGAGGATTCTTATAATCAATGGTATTCCAAGTGATATTCGTTTTGTAATTGAAGTAAGGGTTCTCTTGACAGGTGAGTTATCTGACTTCTTCATTTCTTACATGTCTGGTTTAGGGAAAACACATATGCAAGGAAATATAGAGCTAAATAATTATGAGGTGTTTATTATACATGTAACGCCGAACGTGCAACATTATTTATCGTTATTTAGGAATGGTACCTGACAATTGCGAAGATAAAATTCAATTAATTAGAAATGGCTTGAGTAAGGAGTCTTTAAATGATATATCATTGACTCTTGAGACGTATCCCAATGGACATGTTCATAGAGTGATTCACAATTTGCATACATAGTTTCAAAAAGAAAGACAACAATACAGTATCAAGAATTTGACTTTAAAAAACTATGTTTTCCAAGTTGTAAGAAAATTGGATGAGAATCATATCCCTAACCCATAAAGGGCATTCAAGCCGTTACTGGACGTAAAACCAGAGGAAGATGTGAGTCACAATCACAACTACCAGTACATATTGTTTCAATTTATTACTTTGATTTCATTTACTTTAAATTACTGTTTTGATTTCCTTTACTTTAATTTTTCTGAATGTATCTAACTTTTTAGACTTTCACGATCTATTTTACTGTTTACCTGATAATTATTATTTTACTGTTACTAGTGTCTTTAGTGCTCACAATTTTTAAGGATTTATAAATACAACTTGTTATTTCTCTCTTCGAGACATCCAAATAAGAGATAGCGTAAAAATGAAGAAAACTTCAAGATGATGACTCACTAATATTTGTGTATTTTATAGATCCAGCTATGGAACTAAAGCGAAATTTATTGAGGCCGTAAAAGAATTGGGTAGAGTTACGACGCAAAGAAACATGCACTTAGTATATGGAAATGGCAATATTGGATTGATGAGATGCATGTCAAGGGCCATGAATTAATGAGACAATCAAGTTTTGGGTATCATTCCAAAAACTTTGGCAGACGAAAACCTCATTGGAAAAACAAATGGAGAAAAATACATTATCTCTGATATTTCTGAAAGACTTACTGTAATAATTAATCATGCTGACACTTGTATTGCTTTACCAGGTGGGTTGGGCACGTTGGAAGAAATATTCACAGTTGCTCATGGGCGAATTTGAACATTCGCCGAAAACCCATTAGATTACTTAATGTAGATCATTTTTTCGATTTTCCTTTGGTATTTCTTGAGGATGCCAAAAGACTCGGATTCATTTTGAAACTGGAAAAAAATATAATTTGATGAATTATTTGACCAACTTTTAGATTATGAACCAAAAATCGACCTCATTCTTTCCAAGTTGAATTGGTTTGATAACGATCGTGGTAAGAAGCGTAGAGTGGACTTGAATCTTAATTTGTAATACTTATTTTTCTTTTGAATAGTCATAGATTCAATTTTCAATTCCATACTAATCAGATGATGTCTTTTAAACTCTACTTTTTCTTATTCAGACATTAGGTACAATGTCTAAATTTGGTGGGGGGGAGGGGATAATTGACTAGATACTTTTCGTTTTATGTTTTGTTGTTGTGTTTTTCTTTATCTAAAAATATTTTTATTTTTTGTAACATACTCAATCCGGGAGATGCTACCAACAGGGAATAGGCCGTACTATCCTCCTGGGCCTCTGACTTTCTAACTATGTACAACATTGATACTCTTTTCTCAAACATAATCTTATGTTTAGGACCATTACCCAAACCTATGACATAGAAGGTAAAACAATACACACAACTAAATATTCAACATCATTTATCTAAACAACATTATACAAAATACTTATACACAACTTTACTTTACAAATATCTGGAACTGGACTTTATTTGACATTATCAGATTCTATCACTGACTTGACCTGGTGGACCAACTCTCTAGTGACTGCCATCAGTATCCATCCTCCCGAGCTCGTCCTCCGAGTAAACCTGTAATAAAGGAAACTGAGAGTGGGGGGTTAGATCGTTTGAATGATCTAAGTAATGTGACAGCTAAAATAAAATAAGAACTCAAATACTTATTGAAAGATCCATGGTTCTAAAATCAAATTTATCTCAAGTCATTTCTTTTAAAATCACTTTCCTTATTTGAAATATCTTTCTTTCTAGAAATCTTTTTCGAAAACTATTTTTGTCTGAAATTTCTGAAAACTCTCATAAAACAATATATTGTGAAAAATCTTTCTTGAAAGCATCTTTTTTGTAAAGCTGTCTCTGAAAATCTGTTTCTGGAAAATCATTATCTGAAAGTCTATTGAAAACTTGACGCATGAGGGCGTTACTTATCGTTGTCCCCCCATACGTCTAACTAGAGCCAGAAGTACAATTCCATGACATTGAGGTGTTACGTATCGCCGTCCCCTAAAGCATGCCAATACATATCCCCGAACGTCTAGGAGTGTTATGTATCGCCATTCCCCTAGCCCTGAAATTTGATGGTTTTGGGGTGTTACGTATCGTCGTCCCCAAGCCACAAATCTAGAGTCGGGGTGCGGATCTATGTCACCCTCCAGACTCTGAATCTAGGATCTAGGGGGATATGTCATCACTAGTCATGAGTTATGTATGCACATGATATCTGTATCCGTCAATTTCATATCTGAGTCCATTTACATACTAAGGTGGGTTTTCCCCTATGCCTCAAAATCATAAAACCATCACATTTCTAAATCATTTCCCAAATCATCTTTTACCAAAACTTATCTGAAAGTAAACTCGGCTAACGCCCTAAATGCGGAAAAGTAAGTCTGATATGAAAAATAATATAATGAAAAACAACTTAAGGAAAGAGTGTCCACTCACTGATTTTAAGATCTAGTTGATGTTACTTGCTTTGTCGGAGAATGATACGGTTCATGTGATGATCTATAACCGAGAAAATCAATTAGAATATAAGGCATGAGAAAAGTTTCGAGGTTAGACTAAACTTATCAATTCTACTAATCCATCAACACCACATGACGTGTTATGCTTGTGACTTATCATATTGGGCGTATATGCTTTAATATGAAACTCTTAAGGTGGTCCTTAACAATATAGATTGGAAACTAAAATGTAATTAAACTTATCCTGTATCACGTCACGACGTCGGGTCTAGCGCGTCGTGATGCTCACTTAGTCAGACCTGAGGCAGAGCCTCTGCTCGTTACGTGTCACGACGCTGCGCGTTCTACATCGCGAATCCCACACATGTTGATAAATCAATGAGCATCATCTGTCTCTGCATCACGACGCAAGTCCCCGAGCGTCGCGATGCTCATTATTCCAGAAATAAATCTGTGAAACTTTCCCAGTACGCGTCGCGATGCTGGGTGTGTGTCGTCGCGACGCTAGGCCAATTTCAGGGCTTAACATCAACTCTTCCATGTCTAGTTTTCCCCAATACACTTCCCACACTTCCATATTACAACCCTTACTCAAACAACTCTTTAAATCTCAATATTCACCCATATTAAACCAACACTCCTCAATTCAATTTAACTCTTTAATCTCACAACTCCAATTAGCTCAATACTTAGGATTGTCAATATTAGGACATTACTTAACACAATCAATTTCCATGCTCATTATGCCACTAAGTGAAATCCCTAGTATGCTTCTAACATCAATATAGCATCATATCATCAACTCAAACCCCAACCATTGCCTAACCTCATTAATTCACAATGCATAATTTCCGAACACATTCATATACTTATAAACCTTATCCAATGTTAAATACTATCAAAGCACTTCTTAAAATGCATGCCAATAACACTTTCAATGCCCATTGAGCCAATCCAAATTCTATGACATACAAGGTGCGAAATTTGGTCTCTAGTTTCCTTGCCCAAAAATTGATAAATAAAGAAGGAATGAGAGTTAGAAGCTTACTTTGTGTGCTTGGAACTTGAGAATCATCATCATTCCATCAAATTTGCCATGAGAAATGAAGAAAATTTGGAGAACTTTTTCCTTGCCCTAGCTCACATTTTTTAGCTTGAGAGAGATGAGCAAATAATGCCTTATTTATAGGCAAAGGCTGATTTTTTTTTGTAATGGGATGAGTGGCCAAGATTGTGCTACATCACCAAATTCTAGTCTATTCTCAAAATTACTGTAGTAGCCACGGAATTCATGATTTTTGACCCATTTTTTATTCGAATTTGGAAAAATATCCAAAGCAAAAGTTGTAGGTCTCGGTCTTATCTTTGCGATGATATAAAAGTTATAAAAATCAGAGTTCATATGAAAAATTTACGGCCTAAATACCATGGGCTATCCGGAGTGGAACATCATATAATTTTGTATTGAAATTTCAAAGAATTTATCCAGAAATGGACTAAAGAGATGGTTTACTCATAAAGGGACTAAAGAGACTTCTAAGTTTAGAAAAGAAAGAACCCGACGTAAGCCAAGATGGATAAGTTGCAGTACCAGTAAGAATCCATATATCAAACCAATGCTAATAAGAATCCATGTAAGTTTAAAAGAACAGACTCATTAGATTGGAGACACTCAGAAGTTAATAAAAGTACCAGTACGGACAGTAAGATTAAATATTACAGCTGTAACATATAGCAAAAGCAGAGGTCTAGAAAGTGGCCAATAAGAATTAACCACCACTGGCCTTGGTAGCACAACTTAGAGCCAAGAGCTAGGTTGTAGAAATAAATAATATAGAAGAATGCGAAAAGTAACAAGGAAGTGCAGTACATATAGTAACATAGATAACGTAGCTTAAGGACAATAAAGTAAATGGAGACCTCAGGATGGTTGATAAAAGTTGTGGAACCTTAAGGTATTGAGGACTTAATACGGATCCCAACAGAACGAATGATAATTCTTCTTTCCAGCAGCCTCTACTCTAGTAAGTATATAGACACCTAACCAGACCATCATTGAGCTTAGACAATTAACAGTATTATGTATTCTCATATCTCTATGGGAAATATGTATTCACCCCTCAATATAGAGCCCGGTAATGAATTGAACAAGTAAAGAAGAATATCTGATAAGGATAAACAAATCACGAAACAGTAAGATAGCCTAACCAAAAAGTTCCACATAAATTAAATATGAATCATAAGATAGTAATTTTCTGTAAGAAATGAAGTAGTTTGAATTCACAGTGAGCCAAGCTAAAAATTAAAAGTGATAACATGATCCATTGTGAAACATGTGGCCTCAAAGAAGGTAAAAGCTCAAAGGATTAAAGGAATTAGAGAGAGCAATCCTCAGAAATAAGGCATGCGATTTATAAAGAGCCTTCATTATACTAAAATGGAAGAACTAGTAAGAGAGTAGCACCCAAACCAAAAGTATTAGTAGTGATACCCTAACCCGTCGAAGATGATGTAGAGCTTCCAAGGAAATAATGACTTAAGAGGGTTAAGAAACTGAGATAAGGCGGAAATCTAAGTAATAGAGCAAAACGTTGTAAGGGATAACAACAAAGAGAGTATGGAAGTATTTTGAGAGAGCATGAGCCTCAAAGAGATTTTCAGTAAAGGACAATATGACCAATAGTCGGAAATAGATCAGGAGTAAGTTGAATGAGGTAATTTAAATAGTTCATGACAGTAGTACCTTAGTGTGGGAAACCAATACCAGATATGTAAATAAGAGAATCATAGGATTATAAATGAGTAGCATGTGTTACTGCTGCATACAAAGTTAGAGAGACCACACAACCGAAAGAGACTTCAGGACCAACTCCCACCCTCCTAACCCTCGTTAGACAATAGGAGTAATGGGGGGACCTCAATGTTCATCCCGATGATGTTCCCAGAAATAAGTGAATATATGGTGTAGTATAGTATCATATAAGATAAGATAAGAGACATTTAAAAGATGATATCCTTCAGATAAGAAGACCGATACATGAAACACATAAACCTCGGATATTGTATAAGAGCATAAGAGAAGAAGAAAATGACTTAAAGAAAAAAATTTAAATGAGGAACTGTCAAGATGAAATGATGAAAAGATGGAGTATTAATCAAGTAAGGACATGAATACATGAGTAACAGCGTTTGTGGACGCGGATTTAGATCAAGGCCACAATCGAGATTTTCTTTCTGTAGGGCGCGATTGAATCCTGCAAAATAAATAAAGCGAATAAGGAGTGATCTGCCCACCGGTGTGGTGGGGGCCGTGTGCACTCCGACGCTCAAGTTAGCCTATGTAGTGATGAAGTAAGATAAATAGATTAAGGTCTGATATATACCTTAATCTAGGTTTATGGGCCGTGAGGGCGGTCAATCGTAGGAATGTCTAGATTTCGGTGTTATGTCTAATGCTTCTTTCTCTTTTGTCTTTCCTTTCTTCTTTTATAGGCTTCTCCTCGTGAATCTGCCCGTTGGAATCGACTTTATTGAGGGTTTAATTCAGATATTTTATGATAGATAACTGAAGATCTCATCTTCTTCCCATAACTCTCGATCTTAATGGCTACATTTATGTGTCTGTTTCTTTTATATTAGCTTTGTAACTGGTGTCCGTTGATATGCATAACATCTTTAGGTATGGGCTCAATCGGTTGATGGGCTTTTGGCTTCGTCGTGAGATGTCGTTTTTGCCCTTGGGTCAATTTTGGCCCAAACAGTTTGTCCCCTACTCTCCAAGTCTGGTAGTCCTAGGCTTGAAGAGTATCCGTCATGTCGTATGAATCTTTATGAGTAGCTTTATACGTCTGTACCACGATGGTTTAGGAATAAATTTGATTTGGGTGTCGCAGAGTGCTAATGAAATGCTATGGGTTTATCCTTGGTTGGGGTAAACCTCAAATCCATATTAAGCATGATTGAATCCACTTTTTAATACGTCGTGTGAATTGGGAATGCCCTTCGCTCTGTCGAGGAAGATGGGGGTCTCTGGTTGACCAAACTGTATATTTGGGAGGAGCTTTATTTGACACACTCGTATGAGATATGGTTATCATATTCTGATCTGGAATTGACACAAATTCTATGGGGATGACCCCTCAGGCTTTTACCCGACTTGGTCGTATGAAGAGTGGATATCAGTGCCTATATTGACTCGACGTGAGTTAAACGGGTATGTCCTGTTGGTTGGTCCGTTAAAACTTCAACTTTTGACTCTACATGAATCGAACTGGGGGGATGTCCCCTGTCGACTGAACCGAGAAATTGTTCAGGGGCAATTTTCACTCGACATTGTCGTGTGAAAAGAGTAAATAACACAATACCATCTGACTTGACATTTGTTATCTGGATTCATCCCGTTGACTGTCAAACTGGGGGATGTCCCCTGTCCACTGAACCGAAAAAATGGTTCAGGGGCAATTATCACTCGACATGTCGTGTGAGAAGAGCGAATTGCGGAATTCATTTGACTCGTCATGAGTCAATCTGGGGGATGTCCCCTGTCGACTGAACCGGGAAGTGGTTTAGGGGCGATTTTCACTCGACATTGTCGTATGAGAAGAGTGAGTAGCAAACTTCATCTGACTCGTCATGAGTCAACCTGGGGGATGTCCCCTGTCGACTGAACCAGGAAGTGGTTCAGGGGCGGTTTTCACTCGACATTGTCGTATGAGAAGAGTGAGTAGCAAATTTCATCTGAATCGTCATGAGTCAACCTGGGGGATGTCCCCTGTCGACTGAACCAGGAAGTGGTTCAGGGGCGTTTTCACTCGACATTGTCGTATGAGAAGAGTGAGATAGCAATTTCATCTGAACCGTCATGAGTCAATCTGGGGGATGTCCCATGTCGACTGAACCAAGAAGTGGTTCAGGGGCGATTTTCACTCGACATTGTCGTATGAGAAGAGTGAATACCATAACTCAGATATAACTCGACATGAGTCTCTTGGGGGATGTCCCCTGTCGACTGAACCTTGATGTGGTTCAGGAAGGATTTCACTCGACTCTGTCGTAAAGGACGAGTGAATACCATAACTCAGATATAACTCGACATGAGTCTCTTGGGGGATGTCCCCTGTCGACTGAACCTTGACGTGGTTCAGGAAGGATTTCACTCGACTCTGTCGTAAAGGACGAGTGAATACCATAACTCAGATATAACTCGACATGAGTCTCTTGGGGGATGTCCCCTGTCGACTGAACCTTGACGTGGTTCAGGAAGGATTTCACTCGACTCTGTCGTAAAGGACGAGTGAATACCATAACTCAGATATAACTCGACATGAGTCTCTTGGGGGATGTCCCCTGTCGACTGAACCTTGACGTGGTTCAGGAAGGATTTCACTCGACTCTGTCGTAAAGGACGAGTGAATACCATAACTCAGATATTACTCGACATGAGTCTCCTGGGGGATGTCCCCTGTCGACATTCTCCATGCCGTAATACTTTGACCTAGTTCAACTGATATTAATGCAAACCCTATCGCGGTTTACGAGGAGTTTTTGGCGGGAATATTGGCGCCAAATTGAGTATGGGTCTATAAAAGGGGCATGGGCGTTTCACTTCTCCTCATTGGGAAGTCGAGTAAGGAGAGCTCTCAAGTGTTTCTCAAGGTATTCTTCATTTACTTCCTCTTGTTCTTCAATTCTTTTAAGTGTTCATTGCAATATTCAAGCTGTTCTTAGGTTACTCTGGCTGTTTGATGTTTGGGTTAGCGTGTTTAGCTTAGAAATTGTGTTTGTGGTTTTTGATCTTCAAGGGGTAGATTACTGGAGAGTTTAGTTGTTTATATGCTTGTTGTTTGGAAAATGTCGAGTGGAGAGTCTTTAGGCAGCTTGGGAGCCAAGATAGATAGTTATGTCGAATCATCGAGTGAAACTGAGGAGGAGGTAGCGTACAAAGACTGGTCGTACGAGAAACTGATTGAGAAAGGTGTAGTTACCCTGGCCATGTCTCCTCGGGAAACTCCTACTGAGGCAATACCTCTAAGATCAATTCCTGCAATTGAGGAGCCGAGTGACTTCCCTTGCACCAGCGAGCCTACCAACTTATTATCCAGGAATCCTGCTAGTCGTATGACAGGAAAAATGCTGAGGGAACTCAGTTGTATGTACAGATTTCCTGAGTCTCTAGAACTCCGAGTGCCTTCGTCGACTGAGAGAATTGATTACAAGGTCCCGGGGTGGATAGGTTTTTACGTTCGTCCGTTTAAAGTAGGATTGAGGTTTCCAATCCCCAGACTGGTCTGGGAAGTGTTGAACCATTTTGAAATTGCTCCGTCTCAACTGATGCCAAACGCATGGAGGATTCTGTTGTCGATTGAGTGCTTAGCCTTCGAGTTGGGCGTACTCTTCGAGGTAAGGGATGTTCTAGGGACATATTACATAAAGGAGCATCTGAAAGAGAAAGGAAGATATACAATGATCCTTCGACAAAGAAAGAAGCCTCTAGTCATTGGATTGCCGACTAATGATAGGGGAAACTGGCAGTCCTACTACTTCTTCGCAAGGGGTGAGGGTATATTTGGTTTGACTGGGGCTGGTCGAATCCCAGAGTTTTGGTGTTTGTCGAGTGAGTGATGTTCTTTTCTAAGTTTTAGGTTATAACTGTGGTTTGTGTCTTTGAATAACAAGGGTTTGTCGTTGCAGATCCACTTCTGAACAAATCGTTCCTCTCAACGGTTCGGTCCACCTCAAACGTCGAAACAATTCTATCTTTGCCAGACGACGTAAGGAACTGCAAGGCCATCCTAGAAGAGAAGAGATTAAGGGCGACTCCGTTGTGGAAGGAAATCTATCAGCGCGAAGGTAAAGTTCTGGCCCTCTCTAACGACGTTTTGGCCGTGATAAACTGTAGGTGGTCGATTCAAAAATTGTATGGGGTGAATAAAAAATATCGAGAGCCCTTAAAAATTGAGGAATTTTCATGCGCAGAGGAGATGATGTCTGGTCCATTCACAATAGCTTCACTCGACGAAATGAAGAGCAGAAAAAAGTCGAGGAAACTGAAGAAGAAAGAATTAGAGGTCGAAAGAGAAACTGGGACTCAACATCAAAAGATGATCTCGAGTGGGGGTGTCGTAGAAAAAGGGAAGTCGACAGACATTATCTCGTCTGAGAAGAAAAGGAAGTCTGTCGCAGAGAGGTGGAAACTGAAGAAGACTCTGATACCCTTATTCTGAAAGTTCCAAAGGAGTCGACGGCAATTTCAGACCCTTCGAGCATCGACTCATTCGTTGAGGGTCTTCTACTCCAAGGGGATGAAGTAAGACTGGCACAGATTGGGCCGGCGGAGGCCATGAAAAAAGCCATCGCTCTAAACTATCAAGTGAGTATCTATATTTTTTTTTTTGAATGTTGCTCTGATTTGAATGTCGTAGGCCCTGGAATGCAGCTTGTTCTTGCGGAAAAACGCTGAATCCAACCAAAAGAGGGTCAAGGAGCTAGAGAAGGGTTATCAGCTGTTAAGAAGGAGTCGTCTGAATTGAGGTCTGGACTAGTCGCTTCGCAGAGAAAGGAGAAAGTTCTCGAGAGGGAGCTGAAGGAAGCGAAGGCTAGCTTGAAGTTGGAAAAGGAGACTGCCGAGTTAACGATTGAAGGTTACAAGGAGGGTTTCAATAATTTGAAGAAGGAGAACGAGTTGCTGTTGGAACAAATGGAGGATATTGCAATCGACTCCATGATGAAGAATAGATACGACTTGATGCAAGAATTCCTTGCTGGAAAACATGTCGACTGGAAGCCAGAGAAATGGATGAAGGAATATGAAAGGCGCGCCGCTGGAATTTCCTCGTCGTCTGAAGAGAGAGATGTAGAAGTAGGAACAGAGGTAGAGATGGGGAAGGAGGAAGCCGAGCGAAATCCAATCGAGGTAGAAGCGATGATGGAAGTTGAGAAGAACACAGAAGAAGAAGAAGAAAATGCGGCACAAATCGCTGTCCATTCTGAACCGGTATATGCGGAGGGTGAAGGAGACGTTCCTACCAGCCAACCAGCAACGACGGATGCAGACGGAGCTGACGATTGATGTCGAATTGTTCAGAAATTATCTATAACTTTTTGATAAAACTTGTACTTAGAATTTGTTAGGATGGAACAAGGTTGTAACTTGAATCATTTTGTATATTGAAATGACGAATGGTTTTATGCTTCGAATGTGGAGAATGGAACATGAATCTATTGGAAAGTTTTATTGCAATTTGTCGAACAACTTCTACAAATTTTATTTCGCTACTGACAGAATGATAAACTTGAAAGTAGACTGGTAAATAACTAATTGGCAAAACATCAAAATTACCGGATAAATTTCTTAAGGTGCATCGCATTCCAACTGTTTCGGATTGGATTCCCCTCTTTGGTTTCCAACTTGTAGGCTCCTTTCCCAACAACCCTAACAATTCGATAAGGGCCTTCCCAATTTGGGCCCAGCTTCCCATCTCCACCTTCCTTCGTGTTCTGAAACACTCTACGTAGGACCCAGTCTCCAGAAGTGAATGTCCGAGTCCTGACATTTTTGTTGAAGTACTTAGAGATTTTCTGTCGATAAGCAGCCAGTCGAATGGATGCTTTGTCTCTTGTCTCATCAATCGTGTCGAGATTGAAGTTCATCAGTTGTTGATTACTTTCATCGTCGAGCCATTGGCATCGTGCAGAAGGGATGAGTTCCTCTGTTGGAATTACTGCTTCCGTACCAAAAGCCAAGGCGAAAGGAGTTTCGCCTGTTGAAGATCTGGTCGTAGTACGATATGACCACAAGACTCCTGGTAATTCTTCCGCCCATGCGCCTTTAGCCTTCTCCAAATCTTCTTCATCGTATTAATGATTGTCTTATTAGACGACTCTGCTTGACCATTTGATTGTGGAAAGCGTGGTGTGGAAAAGTTCAACTTGATGCCCCAGTTCCTGCAAAAATTTTGAAAATGATGGCTAATGAATTGTGAGCCATTGTCCGTTACAATTTCCTTTGGTATGCCGAATCGACATATGATATTCTTCCATATGAACGTTTGAACCTCCTTGTCGCGGACCCTGGCATAAGCTTCTGCCTCTATCCATTTCGAGTAATAATCTGTCATTACGAGCAAGTAAACACGTTGGCCCGGTGCTACTGGGAGTTTTCCAACAATGTCCATGCCCCATTTCATGAATGGCCAGGGGGACAGAATTGGATTCAACCTTTCAGGAGGTAGATGGGAAACAGGTGCGAATCTCTGGCACTTGTCGCATTTTTTGGTGAATTCAACAGAATCTTGTCTCATTGTCGGCCAGTAATAACCTGTCGAATGGGCTCGAAGAGCTAGACTTCTACCGCCAGAGTGGTTCCCACATTCCCCCTCATGCAACTCGGATAACACATGTTGAGCTTCATCATCTGCCAGGCATTTCAAATACGGCCCTGAAAATGACCTTCTCAGTAACTGACCTTCAAATATCACAAACCTGGCTGACTGTCTCTGCAATTTCCTAGCCTCTACCCTGTCGTCTGGAAGCTGTCCACTTTGTAATATTGAATGATAGGAATCATCCAATTGTCGTCTGAGCTGATACTAGCTAAAATTTTCTCTTCCTTCCAGATTGCTGGCCAATTCAAATAAACTACGGGAATTGACCGTGGTTCGTCTCCTTCCATACTCGATCCCAGGGTTGCCAAAGCATCTGCTTGGGAATTCTCGGTCCTTGGTACTTGGGTTATTGAGAACTTGTCGAATGCAATTCGGATATCATTTACCTTCTGTAAATAGGAAGCCATCGCCAATCCCCTTGCATGATAAGATCCCTTGATTTGATTGACGATCAACTGAGAATCTGATGTAATTTCGATCTCCCTCGCACCTAATTCCTTTGCCAATAATAATCCCGCGATCAAAGCTTCATATTCGGCTTCATTGTTTGTTACTCTGAAACCGCATTTAACAGCCTGTTGCATAATGTCGCCTGAAGGAGAAGTAATTACCATTCCAAGACCGCATCCCTTCTTATTACTTGATCCGTCCACCGCTAATTTCCAAGGATTTGCCGGCTGAATTGAATTTATTTCAGCTTCAGCTGCTGCCACCATACTGGGTGTGAAATCGGCAACAAAGTCGGCCAATGCTTGTGATTTAATAGCTGTTCTCGGCTTGTAGTCTATGTCGTGCTCCCCTAACTCAATTGCCCACTTCATCAGTCTTCCAGATAGCTCAGGTTTGTGGAGAACGCTCCTCAAAGGGTATGTCGTGTACACTGTGATTGCATGTCCCTGGAAATAGGGTCTAAGCTTTCTTGCGGCTGTGACAAGTGCGAAGACCAATTTCTCCATTAGCGGGTAGCGAGTCTCTGTCCCCAGCAATGCCTTGCTTACGTAGTAGACTGGTTGTTGACCCCCTGATTCTTCTCTTATTAAAACTCCACTGACCGCGTGCTCTGAGACCCCCAAATAAAGGTAGAGCCTCTCATGGGCTAGCGGCTTTGACAGCAGGGGCGGTGTGGTCAAATATTGCTTGAGCTGCTTCAGTGCTTCTTCACAAGCAGTAGTCCATTCGAACTTTCCTGCTTTTTTCAAGGCAGTGAAGAATAGAAAACTTTTATCTGTAGATTTAGAGATGAACCTGTTTAAAGCCGCGATCCTGCCTGTGAGTCGCATGATATCTTTTGGGCTGGAAGGGGAAGGTATGTCGAGGATGGATCTAATCTGTTCTGGGTTTGCTTCAATGCCCCGTCGTGTGACTATGTACCCAAGGAACTTTCCTGAAGCGACACCGAATGCACATTTAGTAGGGTTTAATTTCATTCCATACCTGTCCATGATGTCGAAGGCTTCTTCCAAATTGCTAAGATGTTGCTCTGACTTTGTTGATTTTACCAACATGTCGTCGATATAAACCTCCATAGTTTTCCCAATCTGTCGATCAAACATCTTGCTGACCATTCGCTGATACGTTGCTCCTGCGTTCTTCAGGCCAAAGGGCATGACCTTGTAGCAGAATATTCCCCGATTCGTAACAAAAGCTGTCTTCTCCTGATCCTGGGGATGCATGAGGATCTGGTTGTAGCCAGAATACGCATCCATGAAGCTTAGCAGTTCATGCCCTGCAGTCGCGTCCACCATTGAATCAATATGCGGTAATGGATAAGAATCTTTGGGACAGGCTTTATTGAGATCTGTGTGAAGTCAATGCAGACTCTCCATTTCCCATTCTTCTTCTTCACCACTACTACATTTGCAAGCCACTCGGGAAACTGCACTTCTCTAACCGCTCCGTTCTGTAACAATTTCTGCACTTCGTCGTCAATAATCCGATTTCTCTCTGGAGCGAACTTCCTTCTTTCTTCCTGACAGGAGAATGGTTTGGATCCACATGCAACTCGTGTGTGATGAGCTCCGGATCAATGCCAACCATATCTGTGTGTGACCATGCAAAGGTGTCGTGTCGTTTCTTCAAGAATTCCACTAACTCTGTTCGTATCTTTGGGTCTAAACCGGCTCCAATCAAAGCTTTGTGATCTGTGAACCGTGGATGAATCTGGACCTCGTCAAGTTTCTCTATATTTGGTAAAGTTTGCTCCGACGCGCAAGGCCCAGACGGTAATTGCTATGCTGAATCAACTTTAGACTTCAATGTCGTTTGGTAGCAGCTCCTTGACGCCAAACGATCCCCCCGAATCTCCTGAATCCCCCATTTAGTGGGAAATTTAATTACCTGGTGGTAGGTAGACGAAACCGCCCTCATGTCGTGAATCCAGGGCCTGCCCATGATCAAGTTGTAAGCCGAAGGACTATCCAACACCAAGAAGGTAGTTAACTTATTGACACCTGCAACATAAACTGGTAATTGTATTTCCCCCATAGTCATTTTCTGTTCCCCACTAAAACCGATCAAAACTGTTGTCCGTCTACTGACATTGTCCAACTCTGTTCCCATGTCGGATAGAGCACTGGCAAAAATTATGTTTGCTGAGGAGCCAGTGTCGATCAGCACACGCTTGACCATGAAATTAGCCACTTGCAGGGAAATGACCAAAGCATCATGGTGTGGATTCAAATCAAGTGAATCCCCACTGTCTGGAAACTCGATTAGCAAACCTGTGGTGGTTCTCTCCACAGACATTAAAGTGTGAGACGCGTTGGTCGCCAGAGCCCTTGAATGTCTTTTTGCTGCCGAATAGGTTGCCCCACTTATTCCTGATCCTCCTGAAATCACATTAACAGTGTTATAATAGGGGGGCGCTGCTGAGTTGGATTATCCCCCTGTCTGTCTCTTTCATCCCTACGAGTCAATGTAGCTTTCCCCTTGTCGGTAAGTAAATCTTTCAAAAATCCTTTATTCAATAACTCCAACACTTCTAGTCTCAATGCTACGCATTCGGCGGTCGTGTGACCGTAGTCCCTGTGGAACTCACACCACTTCTTAGTGTCTTTTTTTGACGAACTATCCCTGGATCGTGGAGGCCATTTTACCTCATTTCCCAGCTTCTTGAGGACCGAAACCAATTCTCCGGGAGAAATCGTGAAATTGTAGTCCGGAAGTCGAGGCTTGCTTGCAGGTAGATCCTCCCGATCTTTATACGGTCTTCGTCGTGTGTCCGAATTCCTGTTATGTGGTCGCCATTCATCCCTGTGTAGGTTCCTTCTGTCAGCTGAGGAGGGGAAATCTGATCTGGGTCGTCTGAAAGTAGTATGCCTTCGGTCTACTCGTGAATTGGTTTCATCTACTTTTTTCTTATTCCGTTTATCCTCTTCCCACCTGATCTCTACTTGAGCTCTTGCCATTACCTGGTCCATCGTGCAGCATCTGAATTTTGTCAATTTCTTATAAAGACAATTATCATAAAGAAGACCATTCCTGAATGCCTCGACCGCCGTGGGCTGATGGAGATCGGGAATGGTTATCCGTTCGCGGTTAAACCGGGCAACGTAGCTTCGTAGCGACTCTCCCTTCCTTTGTTGAATTGAGTTAAGGTCGTCTGTTGTCTTCTCCAGCTTGCACGAACTCGCAAAGTGTTGTACGAACTTGTCCGCCAATTCCTGATACGACTTAATAGATCTGCATGGGAGATTGATAAACCATGTTAAAGCTGGCCCAGCCAGAGTTTCCCCAAAACACCTGCACATTCCTGCTTCCCATTGGCTCGGGGATAAGCCGGTTGACATCATTTTAAATTTATAGTGAATAACATGGTCGTCAGGATCTGTAGTCCCATCATATTGCTTCATTTCTGGTGGGCTGAATTTTCGCGGCAATTCAACTGCTACAATTGATTCGTCGAATGGTGTGTCTGAAATTGCCCCGGCCCTGCTTTTCCTAATCGGAAGTTTCACTCCTGGTAGTCTTGACAAAATTGCTTCTTTGAATTCCACCATCTCCCTCCTGATTGAATTGGCCATTAGATGGGTCTGATCCATAGGTAGAGTAGCTGGAGGCTGGTTGCTTTCTGGTTGGCCTGATATAGGGGGAACAATTGGATTGCTTTGGTTACCTCCACTGCTGGTCTGGCCTTGGAGGTGATGTTGTGGGTCGGATGACAGGTGATCCAGCCTTTGCCGTAAACTTTCATTCGAAATTCGCACCGTCGAATTTTCTTCTTCAAGAACTTTGAGTCGTTCTTGGAGTGTGGCTAGTTGTGTCGCCAATTGGTCCGGCATTTGTTCGTTGTTTGAGGCCATTCTTGATTGGTCTGATTGAATGCTTTACTTCTGCGCGATTCGATTGTCGAGCCCCACGGTGGGCGCCAAATTGTGGACGCGGATTTAGATCAAGGCCACAATCGAGATTTTCTTTCTGTAGGGCGCGATTGAATCCTGCAAAATAAATAAAGCGAATAAGGAGTGATCTGCCCACCGGTGTGGTGGGGGCCGTGTGCACTCCGACGCTCAAGTTAGCCTATGTAGTGATGAAGTAAGATAAATAGATTAAGGTCTGATATATACCTTAATCTAGGTTTATGGGCCGTGAGGGCGGTCAATCGTAGGAATGTCTAGATTTCGGTGTCTAATGCTCTCTTTCTCTTTCTTGTCTTTCCTTTCTTCTTTTATAGGCTTCTGCTCGTGAATCTGCCCGTTGGAATCGACTTTATTGAGGGTTTAATTCAGATATTTTATGATAGATAACTGAAGATCTCATCTTCTTCCCATAACTCTCGATCTTAATGGCTACATTTATGTGTCTGTTTCTTTTATATTAGCTTTGTAACTGGTGTCCGTTGATATGCATAACATCTTTAGGTATGGGCTCAATCGGTTGATGGGCTTTTGGCTTCGTCGTGAGATGTCGTTTTTGCCCTTGGGTCAATTTTGGCCCAAACAGCGTTAGATATGACTAAAAACGTATAACGATAGACATTTCCACTAGAAATTGAAGAAGAACAATATCAACAGAATATATTACGGGATGTATAACAGCGAGCCCTTAGGCGTTAATATATAGATATTGTTGAGACATGGACAACACCTAACAGAATAAGACTATGAGAGAAATTGAAAGTTGAATATTATGGACTGCAACCAGGTAAAGAGAACAAGTCAGTGTAAAGGGTGGTTAACCAGATCTATACTAGCAACGAATTTAAAGAGTATGAACATTAACCAGAACCGCGTCACCAACGTCGACGCTAATAGTAAACTATAGGTATATGAAGAATTTGACCATGAACTACGAAGCCCAATAGGCAGGAAAAGATAGAAGAGCTCGAAGGACAGAGTCGATAAGTAGTTGGAGTTTAGCGATAAGAAAATAGAGAGTTAGATAGTTAAGTTAATAGGAAGAATGCTAGGATCAGATCGAGGAAGTGGAACTGAGGAAGTATCAAGTACAATCAGTTCTAATAGTGATAAGGATTATTTTGTATATAGTTATCTCAGAATGGAAGCATGATATGAAAAAACCTAACCATAGAGAACACTAGTATTTCTAGGGACTCGAAATAAAAGTCATTGGTTGTAGTAAAAGTAAAATAGTGATACATTAAATATGAAGTGTAACAGAAGTCCCAAGGGATATTTAAAAATTAATGTTGTCATGGAAAGAGATATAAGAGGTCTTAAGAAAGAAAGAACTAAGATGTATGGAATGACATGTCATGAATATAGTATCGGATTTAGAACACAAAGCTCACGCAAATAATCAAGTTAGAGAATATTGAGTATAACTAGAGGTCTAGAAATGAGGTTTCTTTGATTAATGGAGATAGTTGTGGCATGACGGTAGTGTAGAGTACTCAGCAGAAATTTCATGGAATAAGGACGAGGAATTACCTCTCAGTCACGAATTCAATGGATTATTCACTAGAGCCCACGACTTTGGTGCAGTATGTACGAGCATGGAAAAAAGTATTATATATAAACAAAAAAAACAGATGTTAAGGAAAGACGAAGAGTACATATTTTTACTAGCCAAATAGTAAGTTATGATTTCTAAGGCATGGTATATAAGGTCCAACATGGTGATCACATCGTCCTTTGATATACAGACAACGTATGAGAGACCGTCTGAAAGTAATGTGATATAGTTGATGAAGCAAGGTTGGTTATGAGCATACAGTCAGTTGAAAGTTTGTGGCCTAGGAAATAGCGTGTGAATTCGGTGACTTGTGGTTTCAATCCTAAAGGGGATTCGAGGACGAATCCTATTTAAGGGGGGAGAAAATATAACACCCTGGTAATTCTGATGACTATTATGTTGTATGTGGCATAATACATGATATAAATCATGCTCAAGCATGTATGTGCTAGTGGAATTACATTACAAACCTTCGATAAATCTCTTACAGTTCCGATATGAAATTTATTTCTGATTCTACTCCCGATATCCCTTAGTATTTAAACCATAACTATTTCATATGATCTCTGATGTTTATGAATTTTATATCCTCGTAAAGCTAAGATCGAGATCTACAACTTCTACGTTTTCCATATTTCTAAATTCGAATCAGAAGTAAGTCAAATATCATGGTTACTGTGGCTGCTATAGTAAATTTCGAGAATGTCCTAGAATTGAGTGATGTGGCACAACCTTAGCCACTCGTTTCATTAAAAAATCAGCCATCTTCCTATAAATAGGGGACTATTCACTCATCCTTTTTCTAAGCCAAAAACATGAAGAACAAATAGGGAAGCTTCTCTTTCAATCCATTATTGCTTGTTAAAAGGCTTCCACTTTTCATGCCAAAATGGTAGATTCAAGCTTCATTCCAAGCATGGTAAGCTTCCTTCCTCTTTTTATCTTCTCATTTTTCAGTTTTGGGCAAATTAAATAAAGTCTCAAATTCGCACCTTGCATACCCTAGAGTCGGAATTGTTTATTTGGCCTTGATAGAAGTGCTAGCATGTATTTTGGAGGGTATCAAGATAGTGTTAGCATGGAATGAAGCCTTTAAGTGTATGAATGTATTGGGGATTTTACTTTGCGATTTAATGATACTAGATAAATATTTTGTGTTTGGGTTGATGTTATGAAATGGGTTTATGTCAAGTTGAGTTGAAGTTTAAATGGTGGTGTTGAGTTTTGCTTGGGCATTGTCATTTAAGAATTGGTATTTGGCCCTGAAATTGGGAGAGCTTCACGACTCCAATGGGCTAGTGTCGTGACGCATAACAAGAAAATGCTCTCTGTCTTGGATCAATCGTGTGGAAGACTCAGTTCGCTCATATGAAAGACTCGGATCAGTCGTGTAGAAGACTCAGGTCGGTCGAGTGGAAGACTCGGGTCGGTCGTGTGGAAGCCTCGATCAGACATGTTGAAGTCACAATACTCAACACTTGGCGTCGCGATGCAGAACATGAAATGCTCTCTGCCTCAGGAATGATCATGTGGGAGTCGCGAAGTGGAACACTTAGCGTCGCGATGCGTAACAAGAAATGCTCTCTGTTTTAGTTTGATCGTATGAGCATCGTGATGCGCAAGACTTGGAGTCGCGATGCACAGTAAGACCAGTTTCATTCCATTTCAGTTTCGTCCTATGATGTTAAAGTCCGTTAGCACATTAGCTATCCCGAAACGTATGCGACATGCATGAGCATCCACTACATCCATTACAATGATTAACTTCTAGTTTATATATGCTAGCCATACTCGGATACATGACAAGCTAGTTTTTCTGCAGGAACCTCTTCAGTCGCATCCAGGATCATTGGCAATAGTTATCAATCTGTGAGTGGACCTTTCTTTTTAAGTTGATATTTACTTTCTGTTTGGATTTGAGACTTACTTTTACGTATATCAGAGCATTAGCCAAGCTTATTTCAGTTACTTTATGAATATGAATGCTTTAAGAAGTTTTGATTTTACAAGCATGATTCTTATGATTTTATTTTGGAGGCATGGGGGAAAAACCCACCTCAGATGTGACTTATGGAATTGAAGAATATAACATATGCACATGTAGAGCAGGACTAGGGGATGACAATACGTAATGCTCATAGATCCTAGATTTCAGGGCTAAGGGGATGACGATACGTAACGCCCCTAGACCATAGATTCAGGGTCAGGATGATAGCATGGATCGACACTCTTGGCTATAGTTCAATGGCTTGGGGGACTGCGATACGTAACGTCTTTATACCTCAGGTTTTCTACAGATTTTCTAGGCATATGAGGGGACAGCGATACGTAACGTTCCCATACGTCAGGTTTTCTACAGACTCTCAGAGATATGATTTTTAGAAAAGATAGTTTTATGAGAGAGTTTTCAAGAGAAACAGTTTAATGAGAATCTCACAGTTTTACAGATAGAAATAATTTCCAGAAAAGTTTCACAGAAAGAGATTTTTTCAGATAAGATAGAATTTTCAGAAAAGATCAATTTTCTTGAGATGATTTCAATTTCAGAATAATGAATTTTTCTTAAAGTATTTCAGTTTCATTTTAAATTGTCCACTGACTAGGTGGTTCAATCGATCTAACCTCCTACTCCCAGTATTTCTGTTTTGCAGGTTTACCTGGAGGACGAGCTCGAGAGGATGAATATTGATGGCAGTCACTAAGGTGTTTTTGGACCACCAGGTCGAGTCGGAAGTTTAGCACAGTCAGAGTCAAAGTAAAGTTGCATGCATATATTAGTAGTGCATAAGTCATTGTATTATGTTAAAAGAATCCATTAATAGAGTTGTAAAGTGAAGTATTATTCTGAACACAATTATGAGTATAAAAATACATTTTATGTTGTTGAGTTTGGCTATGGTCCCTATGCATGAGTTTATGTTTGAGATGGTATTGGTAGTGATGTTCATAGTCACAAAGTCAAAGGCTCATGAGGATAGGTCAACTTTTTCCCTGCCGTTAGCATCTCCGAGAGGGGGATGTGACATATGGTTTTATTAAGAACTCAGAAGAATCCTATGTGTAAAAAAAGGGTCAATGTGAGTATGGTGGTGTTTTTAATATTCTATGTTGATTGCATCCTGATCATTGGGAATGACATCATGATGATACAAGACGTCAAAGCATACCTCTGTAAAAACTTCTCTATGAAGGACCTCGGAGATGCTTCCTATGTCTTAGGCATAAAACACTATAGAGATAGAGAAAGGAAGCTAAATATACCATTCAGATCTTAGAACTGTACAAATTTGATAATTGTAAGATAGCAAATATACCGTTCATACATGACATTAATCTTTTGAAGAAGATGTGTCCAGAAACAAAAGATGAGGAGATTAGAATGTCTAATCAACCTTATGCTTCGTGTTTGTGCAGCATCATGTATGTCATGTTATGTATAAGGCCTGCTATCAGTTTCGCAGTTAGTGTAACCAGTAGATATCAGTCCAATCCAGGGAATGACCATTGGATGGCCATTAAACATATCCTAAAGTATCTTAATGATACTAAGGATAAGTTTTTGATTTATGGAGGAGATGAACAACAGGTTAATGAGTATATGGATTCATATTTCCAATCGGATCTTGATGATAGAAAGTCTACATCAGGATTCACGTTTACCCTTAACAGATGTGGAGTTAGTTGGAAAAGTTCCAAACAAGGTCCACGGTTGATTCCACCACAAATGGGGAATATACTGCATCTTCTGAAGCTACAAAAGAAGCTTTTTAGGTTAGGAACTTTATCACATAATTGGGAGTTGCTTTAAGCATCAAGAATTCGATTTTGTTGTACTGTAATAATAATAGAGCCATTGCGCAAGCCAAAAAATCGAGGGCGCATCAGTAATCGAAGCATGTGGAATAGAAGTATCACATCATTCGAGAGATTGTGCACGATGGGACATTATCGTGTGCAAGGTACCGAGTGAAAGATAATGTAGCAGACCCACTTACCAAGGTTATTCCTCCTAAGTTATTTGATAAACATGTGGAGTCAATGGATGTGGGATATAATCGATATTGGCACTAGAGCAAGTGGGATAATTTGTTAGGGTTTGTGCTCAGCGCGCCAATTTTATGTTGTATTTCCCTGTAAATACATATATAAATATTTTATTTTGAATAAAATAAACAATTTTTTTAATATAACATCTTTTATTATATGGTAAAGACGTAATAATAAAAATGAAGTTTTCAAGACTCAAGAGGTTGAAGATGGCTCATTGTATGGTGATGATTTGCTATGCGAAGTGATGACAAATTCTTACAGAAACGCATTCCCTGGATTTGAACCCAGTACCTCAATGTGAGATCATAAACCCCACACCACCAAGTCACGTCCCTTGAGAACATGCGAGTGATACTTAACTAACACTTTTGAACAGAAAATATATAAATGAAATGTAAAAAAGTAGTTTAGTATATTAGGATAAGTATGAGAGTGATACTTAATTAGTACTTTTAAACAGAAAATATATAAAAGCTTGCTTCAAATAATCCATATATAGCACTACTCCATGCACAGTCTATTATTCATACATTTTAATTATTGACACAGAACTAGAATATATATGGAGGTAAGTAGCTGATCAGAAACACAAGGTAAAAAATAAGCTCATTGAAAAGCCGTACGTGCAGGTTTTGGGGGGTTAAAAAGAAAAATATCAAGAAGTTGATCGATTGTGGTGAATTCAAAATCAGGGTACAGTTTTGAAGCTTCAATGTCATCCTCCCCAAGTTCAAACTTCATCAAATCACCCTTTGCAAATAAGCTGTGAAGAATTGATACTGGTATATTTTCTGGATGTGCTAAGGCTGCAACAATTTTAATTTTAACTAACAGGTTACAAATAATATTTTTGAAGGCTAAAAAATAACTGAGATCGATGTCATAATGTTCAGGTTTTTTTTTTTTTTAAGCTAAGTTAAGCAGTTTACAAAAAATAATCATTACTTTTTTGCAATCAGAATTAAATACATACTTATCTTTTTCTGAACTATTAAAGATCTTGGCCAAAACAACTTAAAAAGGTTGTAGCTAAGCATAATACTCTCACTATAAATAGAATTTGATAAAGGTCCTGATATATACAATTTTATTATAGTTTTTCACAGAGAGACTACTTTTTAATTTGCCAAAACTATCTATATATATTATATAGTTTAAAAAAGGATTCTATGTGATGATTTTTGTAATATTCTTTTTAAAGGGGTGGAAAAAGTCTAAATCATTTTTTTTTATTTTGAGTGGTTAGCTAAAGAAAACTACTTGAAAATCATTCCGCTAATCCCTTATGAGTGATTATTGTAACCGTTTAATGCATCATCTTTGCAGCACCCTAGGGCCGTCGGCTAATGATTTTCAAGTAATTTTATTTAACTTATCAGTTGTGTTCAAATCTTGGGGAGGTAATGAAACAAAAATAAATATATCTTGGCTATAATCACCCTTTATCTTTTAAAAACATGCATCATCTTTCCACAATTTTTTTTTTTTTTTTGTTAAAAAGAAAAATCAAATTTCTAATAATTAAGCTTAACGCAGAGATGACCAGGCCTATGAAACCTTATTCTGATTTTATTTTTTTTATAATTGATAAGAATCAAAGATTATTGGTCAAAGAAAATAAAAAATAAAAAATAAAAAATAAAAAAGCTTACTCTCAGATAACTTTACTAGCTCTTTCTCTGCAACATGAACCCTTTTGAAACTCCTGCCAGTCTTTTGTTCCCAAAGCGAGATCAATTCATGCTGTGATATTATGTTTGCTTGTGGCCGATAAATCACAATTCGATTGCATGTTCTTGGATCAGTTGCCACTTTGATTGTACACTTAGCTATATCTTCTTCGTAATTTAATACAGCTGAAATAACATCAGAAAATATTCCACAAATGAACTTTTACTGTAGTGAATTTGAGTAGAGGTTGAATAATTAATTTGTAATTGTAATCATCTGGGCCATCAATCGTGTAGATATTATCTGTTTTGAACATACAATCCGTCACAGTACGTCTCCTAAGTTAAGCGAGCTAGTCCAAAATCCTCATCGTTAGTGAAGTTGGATATTACAATCTTTCCCACCTTATACATTCTTCACCTCGTCCTCGGAAGAGTATTATCATAAACATATTCATCCACAAATCAGATCGCGAGTCGACTCTGATATCATTTATAACGGTCTAGACTCACTAGCCAAGTAAATATTATTTATTCTTAATCATGTTTAATAGTAACTCGAATCAATATCTTCATATTGAGTCACAAAAACAGTCGAAAATTATATTTTAAAACGTGTGAATTTCTGCGAGAATGAGTCAATAATTATACAAACGTACCTTTTGCTTCACCACTTCCATAAATGACTATATCGTCATGTGGCTCTTGTGGACGAAGTAAGACATTCACAAAGTAAGCACCAAAGCAATTTGCTGAGATAAAGGTGTAGGGAATTTCAGCTGCTTCCACTGCCCTCCTTACTCTACGTTTTTTTTCCAAGTAAGCTTCAAAAGGAGGCAGAGGGCTTATTCTGTCCTCGTCACATCCAAAGTCTGATGGAAGAAACCTCTAGCAGCCAAACACAATCATTTAGGCTAATTAAACTCAATTAGTTTTTGTCTATATTCAAAAAACACAAATTTTTGATACAAATCTAGCCATCGAATTCTAACCATTTATTTAGCCAATCCAATGGTACATACTCAAGTTAAAATAAATGTTTAGATTTTTGACTTTGAATATTTATTATGGGATTGACTTAAATCAATGATTAAATTTTGATTTCTAAATTTATGTCAAGTATTTATATTAAAATATCGCACCTTTTAAAAAATAATCAAAATCAAAAACACCCATGTCATTACTTTCATAGCTGTTGGATCTATGTTTTCAAGAGTAAAAACGGGTTCTATATGATATATTTTAAGATTCGAACAAATTGACATACAACATATGAAAAATAGAAGATAATTAAGTAGAAATTATATACAATAACATTGGACTTTTTGAGAAATTTTAAAAATATAGGACTAATTAGATTATTTCTCTGTCTTTTTATAGCTAAATTACCAGTGTTTTATATAAGCAAATATAATATTAGAACCAAACGTATGTATGAGATCACATGTTTTCAAATGATGAAAAACATTTAAAAAAAAAAAAAAAAAAAAAAAAAAAAAAAAAAAAACGAGTTTGAGAGTGTTCGTTTAATAAATGAACTATTATATCGTATTAGAACATGTTTGAGAGTGTTCGTTTAATAAATGAACTGCATTTTTTTAAGAAAAAAAAAAAAAAAAAAAAAAAAAAAAAAGGAGAGAGAAATCATGATCAAACAAATACCTTGATGTTACCAGCAACTTTGATTGCATCAATAATTTTGAGTTGATCAAGAAACTGAGGGTAAGCAACTGTAGATATAACCACATCTACTTCCCCAACTACAGATACGATTTTCTCGTGCTCGTCTAGCTCTCCCTGTTTTATTTCAACAGTATCTAAAACTTATAAATAATTTTAAACAACTTCTCTAATTAGTTCAAAATATAAAATATTAAAATCTCTCCCGATTACAACAGGTTTAATAAATATTATAATTTCACTTACACTATAACTAAATAAGTATAAGGCTCCAGCTATAAGTATGATCTGATAAAAATCTTAATATATGTAGACTAAGAGTCTGTTTTCAAAATTCGAAATCCATGATTAAATAATAGTAAAATTAACACTTGATTATTACGTTACACGATCTTTCTAAAACTAGGACTAGAATAAAAGAAAAAATAAAAGAGATTGAGATTGAGTACCTCAATAATGATGACACCAATTTCCTGAAATTCCTTGTGGAGTTGAAGCTTGGAGGGATTGGATTTTTCTGTAACAGGGCGAGCATACACAAAAGTTTTGTGACCTAAAGAAACACTTGCTTTCACCATATACTTGCCAATGTATCCAGTTCCCCCAAAGATGAGGATTTTTGCTTTTGTATTCTCACCCTCCATTTCTTCCTTTCACTTCAATATTTTTTATTTCCTCCCCACTTAGTTACATTACATATTTATGCTAGCAAGGAAGATCTTTCTTTCCTTTTCCTCTTTTTTATTTTATTTTATTTTTTTAAAATGAAAAAATTGACACTTTCATCTCCTTTAAAATTCGTTTTTATTTTTTATTACATAAGTTTCTGATATATATTTACCAAATATTTTATTTTTGGTGTTAAAAGAATGATAAAAAAAACATTATTATTAAAAGATAACTGTTATTTTCATTAACAAATTTATTATTTAAAATATCTTAATATTTTTAAACTTTAAGTCTTTAACTGTTTTAACACTTGAAATAAAATGAATTATATATATATTTTAATATTCCTACTGATCGGTGTTGTGAAATCACTCACGTTACGCAAGCGCACGTATCGTTCAAATAGTATAAAATGTATCGATCTCACGATGACTTAATATCTATGCTATTAATTATTGAAGTTAAATTTCTATAAGTATCTAAAAGATTGATTGTTGTTTTGTTGGTGATTTTATCTAAAAACTAGTAAATAAAACAATGCAAAAGTAAATTAAAAGAAATCAATATTATAAAACTATTTAGGGTTGTGAATCCTTCCAATATTCTTCTAAAAATGAAGAGATTATCTTATGCTTGTGTAATATATCAGTTTATTAACCTAGAACACGAAAATATGCAAAAGCCTCTTCCGATGGTCAGATGCAAACACCCAAAGTAACTCAATTAACTATATTCATATGTTAACTAAGAAACTCTGAATTCATTAAGGTCAAGTTCCAATTATGGCTACTCACGCCCGACAGGTATATTCCTATCCTGGAAGGAAATCTCTAAGGTGAGATCGTGAGCTATTGAGTCTAAGGCTAAAACCTAAAATCTCTTTTCTAAGTTCATTTTAAGTTTACCACATCAATCTTATTGGGAGCCAATCAACAAGAAGCATTAAGATTAAGACTTAATAAATAAACCAGTACATCACTCAATACACAAAATAATCAACTTATAAAACCACTGATATTAGAGTTCATCACAACCCTAGATACTGTATTTAGTTACAACACATACCTAAGATTACTAAAGACATAAATAAACAAAACATAATAAAACAAGTTGAAAACTTAAAAGTTAAAACAATAAAAATAAAATGGTGGAGTTGGGGGATCCACTTTTAATATTCAAATGTAGGAATCTCACTTTATTATAATATAAAAATTATTATCCAATTAATTAAGTCAAACCAACCATAAAGGCGGTGTTATTATTGGTCCATAACCAGTCATATAGGCGGTAATCAGCTGTCACTTAGAAAGAAGTTACCTACTCATGCGTGAATGAAAACAGACATAATTTTATTACCAAAACTAAAAAGAAAATATAAGAAAACTGAAATTAAACACACAATACACTCTCTTCTAAGTTTTACAGAAAAATCTTAGAAAAAAACATGAGTTTTACATCAAATTTGGCATGCTATTTATAGGCAAATATAAAGGCTTCCACCAATTTCTACACCAAACATGTCACCCAACATGACACCAAACATGGCACCAAATCATTCACCAAACATGCAAGCATGTTTGGTGGAAGTTTGACAATTGTAAATAGTCATTTTCTTTTTTTTTTTTTTTTTTTGTTTTTTGATAATGACTTTAATAATTACACATAACACACCTTGGATTTTTCATCAATTTCTGTCTTGAAAACTCCAGAATTCGAAATTCTTATGAGCATCAAAGTTGTAAATCTTTGCATCTTTTTTCATCTGGAAATTGAATCACCTCAATCTGATATCGGAGTAAAGAGTTATGGCGAAAATATGAAAATTGCGCAAAGCTGAAATTTCTGAAATTGTACTTCGTTAGATCGCCATTTCAAGTTTCCAATCTCCAAAATCCAAATATCAAGTCCAGTTTTTACCCTTATTTGTTCCACATTTCGTCCTGATTGATTCCATTGAGTCCCAGTTTTAATTTATCTGTAAAATAAATAAAAACACATCAAAACGTTCATAAAACTCGAGAAACTATACAAAATATTAAGTAAAATGAGCGATAAATATTGATATATTTTCCGCTCATCACCTATTCTATTCTTTTTAAGCCTACTTATGGACCCCACTGAATCCTGGATGAACCTACATTTCTGTCCAACTCTTGAGTGGGCCTCATCTAGTAGCCCACAATCGACTCACCCCTATTTTTTTATGGATTTGAATCTAGTGTTGATCTTTTTTATACTTAATTATTATAATATTTTATTATGCGTTCATTTATAGTAATGGACGGTTAAAAATTACTTATTTATAATTTCTTATCTAATAACTACTAATGATAATTTATACAGAGCTCAATGCAACACCGAATTTAGGTATGTTTTTTAGACCCCTACATTAAGGGCCTTTAAAGTCAAGATCTCACCCCATTTTTGAAATGAAATGAACTATTAAGAATATATAAAAACTTAAATTGATAAATCAATTTCTATACCGAATGAAAATATCACTCTCTCACTCTTTTTATTTATTTTTGGCCACAAACTCTCTGGGTTGAAATATGAGCACCGATAAGAAAGGACACATTATTAGCCAAGTGTTAAAAAATAAAAGTGACTTGCAGTGCATGTGGGGAACTCAATTTTTGGTAATTTTAACACGAGGGAACCAGCCTTTGCCACTCGATCTAATACGAAAAATGACAGGACAAAGGAAACAGTGGGAACAAAAACAAAAGTAAAAGATGCCGTTTTGGTTGTGGTAGGTGTTTTTATTTATTTTTTTTTTTTTTTTTGAAATTCAATTAAAATAACATCGTTTTAATTTTTTGCACGTTCTATCCTCATCCAATTGTTTTAATTCACCTGTTTGTTCCTATTTTATGTCCGAATCTATCCTCATCCAATCAATGTACGTGCTATGAGATCAAATTAATGGTTATGCTTTTGTCCAAATTTGTGTTTATATTGCACGTTCAAAATGTGAGGATTATGGAGCCGGAAATATTGAAAACATGTCGTACATCGAGACTCCATCTGATGATTTATTCTAATGAACCATGAGTCTTGGGAGACTCGTATAGGTATGTAAGTGTTTATTTGATGAGCACTGAATGACTCACCGAAAGAATTCCTAATAGATGACACACCAAAGTCAATAGGAATCGTCGCGACGCTGGGTGTTGGGCGTTGCGACGCTAAGCTAATTTTCCAAGGCCTCACATAACTCTATAATGTCCAACTTGCCCAAATACATTCCCAACACGTCTCCACTACAATCATTACATAAGCCACTATATTAAGCTACAATTTCATGCATTTTACACCAATATTTCATAATCAAAACAACTCTTTAACCTCATAACGTTTCTTTAGCTCAACTTTAGAATTTCCATAAATTTGAATATTTCTTAATACAATCACTTTCCATGCTCATTATCCCACTAAATGCAATCCTTAGTATGTCACTAACACCAACATAGCTTCATACAATCAAAATTTCATAATCCAAGATTTGGGTCAATATTTCCTTAAATTAACTTACTTGGTTTCCTTCACTCTTCAAGTCTTCAATGGTTGCTAATCTTCTTCTTAGCTTGTTATGCGAGGATTTGTATTTGTTTCCTCTTCTTTCTTCTTCTTTCTTTCTTCTTCCTTCTTTCTTTCTCACATTTCTCCATTTCTCTCAAATATTGGGGATTAATGAATAGTATCTCTTATTATATAGGAGCCAATTTGACTAATTTTTAATATTTTGATATGACTAATTTGAAGAATATTTAATAGATAATATGAATAGAAAATTATAGAATCTCACATCATAACTATTCATACCGAAATTTTGAGTATATATTTTTGGCCTGGTTTTGGTTCGAATTTGGATAAATATTAAACCCGGACATTGTAAGTCTCTATATTAGTTTTCCTACGATATAAAGTTCATAAAAATCAAAGATCGTATGAAAACATTACGACCTGAATACTAACGGTTGTCTGTATTGAATCTTAAAATAATTTCCGTATCGGAACTATGAGGAATTCGCTGAATATCCAAAAAGTTGTTTCATGAGTGTATACATGTTTGAACATGATTTATATCATGCATCACGCGTCCCACAATATAACAGTAGTCGAGATCACCAGATGTTACAACCTATAAGCCAAGAACAAATGAAGCGTTATCTTGAGAAGATGAGCATTGGGTATCATAACAACTACCTTTAATGCAAGTGGGAGTTTGTTAGAGTGTATGCCCTAAAATCTGTTGTGGATGTCATGGTTTAAGGTAAAATATTTTGTAATATAATTTATTATTCATTAATAAGAGACATTTATTTTCTACACATCATTACATCCATATTTTATGTATATGTCCTAAGCATTATGTCATATGAATATCGTTAATCCAAAAGACATTTGTGATTATGATAGTCAACGATATTTATACGAATAAATCTTAAATTAAGTTCTTAGTAAAATGTGATTATTATACAGGACAATAATATATCACTTGACCAATATTATTGTGTGTCGCCTAAATTGACATATGATGTTAATAGAATGGATGATGAGTCTCATATCATAAGAACACAAATAATAGATACTTTCATTAGCTGAATGAAATATCGAACACGACCACAGAAGCGTAAGATCACTTGTTAATATTATCTAAAGTCATTGATCTTCGTAATAATACATTAGTGTCGTCATATCCTTTGACCTAAGATCACTGATGACTTATGCGATAGTATTCTTGGTCACTAGTATATCTTCATTCGACTATCCACATCATTAGAAAAAATGCTAGATGGCTTTGAGTGATTAACATACGAAGTCACGTAAGCTTCAAGATGAGATCTAATAGCTTTGATAATAAAAGCTAGAGATGTTTCAAGGAAACTCAAAGTTGTGGGTACAAGTCTTTGGCCAAAGCAGTCGATATCTTAGAGATATCAAATCCACAAGATCGAGTTTAAAGATGTCTCTAGTAGAAAAGATTTGAACTTATTATGATCCTAAACTCGATAAGAAACATAAATATAAGAAGGAATGAGATGATATGCTCAAAGTGTATTCTAACAAGTTTATATGTTTTCCCATTTTATTCATCGACTAGAGATCTTGACTTGCTGCTAGATGATTACCTATGGTCTGTGGGATACCACAGAGATTGAATAGTAAAGAGTTAATATTATTCCATGGCTACTCGATAGTGAACCTAGGACAGTCGCAAAAAATATAATTTTCATTTACGTTATAAATTCAATGATGTTTATTAATAGTTAATAAATTATTATTTTGGCAAAATAAGATTTCCTAATTGGGTTAGGATAATCAGGATATTTCATAAATATTAATTTGATTAATAAATTCGAAATATAAAATTAGATTTAATTGTTTAAATAATTATTTGATATTTATATTAAATTAAATATAATTTTAATTAATTGTTAATTAAAAAAAATTATTTAATTAATAGTTAATTAATTATTGGGTCAAAATAATATTTAATCTATTAGGCTAGCACCCTAATTAATTAGAGTCTTAATATATATTAAATAAGGAAACCTTATTTAATTAAGTTTCCTAATTTATTTGGGAAAGAATCTTAAAGAGACCTAATTTGATTGGGAGAGATCTTAGAGTGTCCTTATTGTATTGAGATATAGATAAAGTAATCCATGCACTATAAATATATGATATTTTCGGCCAAGGGCGTAGAATTTTCCCTTGGCCTATTTTTTCTATCTTTTCTCTCTCTCTCTTGGATTAGTCCCGAAGTTATTCTAAGATTAATTCTGTCACAACCCACCCCCTCCCTTAGGGTAAGGTAGGGGTGAGACAGAGACTAAAAACTGGCAGAGTTTCCCCTGTAATATGGACTAATCCTCCAAATACAAGGAAAAATCTAAACTGAAAAATATCATCATAACATAGGATCTCCATGACCCAACTCAACATAATATCCATGAAGAAAATACAGCATCCTCAGTAATAAATAAAGGCTCAATGCCTAACATTAGACAACAAATTCATCCAAGAAAATACATAACAAAGACACTCTATTGTTGGCACAACCTTTCTCTACTGGCAGGAAATGATGACGAAAAAGCAGATGGAAAGGATAATCTACTAAACTGCTAAACCTGAAATATTAAGGAAAGGGGTAAGCTCACGCTTAGTGCAATGGATCACAGCTTAGTGCCGTGGATAATCAAGTAACAAAGTGGATCGAACAAGTCTTTCATAATATAAATAAATACATAAGCTGTAAATCGATATCTCAAACATTTACTTGAAATCGTAAATCTCATTCCTCATAAAACTCAATCATAAATCTCATTTCTCATAAAGCTCATACTGCTCAAAAATACTCTGTAATGATAATCTGTTTATTCATCTATATGCACAACCTCGTGACAATATGGCAAAGCTGGCAACATGGGGCTTCCCCACGGCAAAACTGGCATCCGGAGCAAACTGGCAACATGAGACCTTATTTCACGGCAATAACTGGCAACATGAGACCTTATCTCACGGCAATAATCTGGCACATATAAGTACACAGGGTGCATCCTAACATAAAAATCATTTCCAAAATCCATGCTCATATATCTCAAATCATGCAATTTCTCATATATCACAAACACATGATTTCAACATAATCAATATTTGATCCATACCTTATAGCAAAAATATAAACTTTCTAAAAACAAACTCATTTAATGCATTACCTTAAAATTCATTTAAGAAAACATACATACTATATACTTTTGAAAACATCAATGTTACAGGCTTATCCACGCACCTGGTGAGCTGACTACGGATAAAGGAACTAGGCAGCAGGACCGTCCCTGCTTACGGTATCACGATCACCTAACAGAGATAAAAGAATTTACTATAAGGAACATAATCCTAACTAGAATAGATGAAAGAATATGCGAGAAACGTGGTTCGGTCGCTCTCGCAAACTTAACGAAAATTAAGATTCGGAGGTCCGTTACTACTCGGAATGGTCTGAAATTCGCGGAGGAGACTCGGGAAGTCGGCACGGAGACACTGTCTGGCGCGTGGTGGCCACGCGCCGTTCACCCAAGCCGCGCGTGGGCCTCACAAGCCGCCACATAAGGCGTGCGTGAACGCCACGCGCCGGTCGGATGAAGAAAAATCCGACGGCCGTGCATTCCTCTCCCTCTCCCGGATCTAATGCCGCTGACGGTTCGTCGATCGGAGTTTCGGATCAACGGGAAATCGAGAAAAACCATAAAAATTTTCTTACCGAGATATCTACAAAAATTAGGAGTTTCCCGAGATGAAACCACCACACAAAATGATCATCTCGACGAGATCTACACTTTTCCTTAAAGACTCGGTCAGGTTTGAACTACGGATTGGCCGGATCGAAACCAAAACTATATTTCTCTCTTTTCTTTTCTTCTTCTCTTTCTCTCTCTCTTATCTCTCTCGCCTGCTACTGACTTTTTTTTTTTTGTCTGCTGAATGTTGTGACTTATGGGCTTGAGTGTGTGTGTGTGTGACCCACCAACAAAATAAAAAAAAAATGGGTAAGAAAGTTTTGGGGTGTTACAAATTCAAAGAAAACTGTTTCTTTGAATTTATAAATCTAGACTTCAACATCCTAGAAAGAAAATAGTTTTCTTTGTTCTCAAGTGGGAGCAATTGTTCTTAGATGAGAACTTGTGTGTCTTCTAAGAGGTGCAATGTTTGGCACACTAAGATAAGAGAAGATTCAAGAAAGGCTCAAGAAAAGAATAAAACGTTTAGGTATGTTTTATTATTGTTAAATATTATTTATGTTGATAAATAAAATTTATTTGAATGCATGTTATAAAAATAATAGAGATTAATTTTATTAATATATTTTCTTATATCTACAACGACATAACTACGATCCTTAAAGTGGTTTTGGAAGAAAATTTTAAATTACAGATACATAAATACTTATGCGCTAACCCTAAATACTTACAGGGTCCATACGCAAAAATTAGTGTACAGTGCAGATTTAGCAGTGTTAAATATGTCAAGGTGCAAATACAGTTATACGGGTGCATACATGTGTATGTGTGCATTACATTAGGTGCAACTAGCTTAGGAATTAGACTTAGTTTTTGGGTGCGATATCGCAAAATGCATTCAACTTTTGAGTTCAATGATTTAAAAATTCCCAAAAACATCCCTAGAAAATTGGCATTATCTGTTAAATTATTGCACCACTGAAAGGTGCAATAATTTTATATTAAAAAATTATATTAATTATGTAGGTGGGTCTCACATGCATAAAAAGAAAATAATAAAAAATTAAAATTCACTATTTGCACAGTGAATTTCATGCCTATAAATAGAAGTTTCATTTCATTATTTTCTTCATTCCATTCTCAACCAAATCATTTGTATTCTAAGAGAGAAAAATATTGTTTCTTCTTAATAGTTTGTGATAGAGTTGTAATTATCATATTCTAAGAAAGTGTGAGACTGTTCACTCCTTCTGTTTATGGAGAAGTTGTAAAATTCTTTCCACTATTATGAAATCATTCTAATTTTGTCCGTGGATGTTTTCCTTACATTGAAGGTTTACCACGTTAAATCTGTGTCTCATTGCTTTATTTTATTGTTAATATTAATGGTAGGCTAATCCTCTTAATTATTATTGTATTATTATATGGTAGACAACGCCTCATGAACTAACGATTGTTCTCATTTTCACTTTACTTGCGTGCCAGCTTCAGCCCACGATCCCCTAACAATGGTATCAGTGCTTCATGTTCAAGGTTAGTATTCATAAATACTATTCACGAAGATTGTTCACATATACAATATAGTATTATTCTCGTGTGGTACTATTCATATATATGATACTATTCACATATATGGTCCTACTCACGGTGAAATAGTAAAAGCCGGTTTAAGTGAGAAGTTGATCGTCATCAAAAACATGGCAGTAAAATTTGAAATTGAAAAGTTCAACGGGAGCAACTTTTCCCTATGGAAACTTAAAATAAAAGAAATCTTGAGAAAAGATAATTGTTTGGCGACAATTGAAGAGAGACCAAATAAAATTACTGATGAAAAATGGAAGGATATGGATGACAACGCTATGGGTAACTTGTGTTTAGCCTTAAGAAATTATGTGTTATATAGTGTTGCAGAGAAAATGACTGCAAAAGAGATTTGGGATGCATTTACCAAATTATACGATGTCAAGTCACTACACAACAAGATCTTCTTGAAGATGAGATTCTACATTTTTCGAATGAGTGAGTCCACATTCATGACAGATCATATCAACAACTTGAATATATTATTTTCCCAACTCACTGTATTGGATTATAGTATATCTACAAATGAACGTGCAAAGATTCTACTTCAAAGTCTACCTGATTTGTTTGATCAACCTATCATCAACTTGACAAGTAATGTTGTCATTGATAATATAGTCTTTGATGAAGTTGCAGCTGCTGCTTTGGAAGAAGAGTATAGGCATAAAAAAAGAAGACAGATCATCTAGTTCGAAACAAGTAGAAGCATTGACGATGACAAGAGGGAGATCAACGGAACTTGGCTCAATTGGGAGTCAAGGATTAATTTATGAAGAAGAGAGAACGCAATTAATTTGGAATCAATCGGCAAAGTAAATTTAATGGTGAAATTGGATTTTACTATTTAATTTATTTAATTGGGCTAAAATAATATATTAGATATATTAATTGAAATCAGATTCATAGCGAAATTAAAATTGGATTTTAATTTGGGCGAACGAATTAATTTAGAATTAATTCGTAAGCGACTTTCGTAATAATTTTGTGGGCATTATTATTTAATTAAATTAGATTTAATTGCGTCGCGACGGAAAATTCATTTAATCGGATTGTGGGAACACAGAAACTGGGCGACGCATGCTGTCCCGGGCTCGCGGCCCGTTCGGGAGTACGGAGTAGCCACGGGGGACTAAACCGGAGAATAATGGAGTCGCCACCCGGTGTGAACCGGGAAAATGAGATTTAAGGCCGCACTCACCCCTCGCAAGGGAATACCTCAAACCGTTGGGTTCAGAATGGTCCCTTACTTATGCCACTTGTAATGAGTACATAATTTAATCAGGCTTAAGTAGCACTTATTTCCAAGAGTATCATGGTTAGTAGCACTTATTTCCAAGAGTATCATGCTTCTAAATTCATATGTACAAAATGAAACTTACACCTAAGTTTACATATATTTCACATCTAAGATTGCATGCTTGAAAGTACATCAAATGAGCGACAAACATACAACTTCACTGGCATATTATATTCAAGAAAACACAAGCACACATACTAACCACACAACCACACATGTGAGCACATTCTCAAGTGGTACGTGGAATTGTATCCCAAGTACAGATCATACTGCCGTCCATTCGGAGTCGGCTATGAAATTTATGTCCGGGTTTCCATCCGATATACCGCGAGAGTTGACACATCTCTCATTTTATTCCACAGCGACAACATACAACATCTCATAATTCATGCATATTTATCTACTCAAGGGCCACAACATGCATTTCAACATGACAATCATGCAAGCAATACTCAATAAATAATACGAGTAAAAATAAAGAAAAAAAAAAAAATGAGTGTGAAAGATACCCTCAGGTCTAACCTTTTTGCCAACTTCAGGCTTGCGTTTCACGGACGTCGGAAGGGTACAGCTCCTCAACTTCTCCAGTTCACTGGTTTAGCGTCCTAGCTCACTGCTTTGCTGTTTAGCTTGCTGTTCGAACTCCGTTCTGCTACTGTTTGGCCTCTGTTTTGCTGCTCACTGTTCAGGTCACCTGTTTTGACGTTTCAACGGACTGTTCCGAGTTTTTGTGTGGGTTTTTAGTGCAGTCTTGTGTGATTATTTAAGGATTATGAATGCAGTTTTTATGTTACTGTTTTGAGGATTTTAGGGCTGTTTGAGGGCTAATAGGAGTGCAGTTTTTTTTATGTTACTACTTTAAGGTTTTTAGGGAATGTTTTAAGTGTATTTTGCTGCTGTTTTAGGGGTTAATTACTGCTGTTTGGGAGTGTAAAACAGTGCAGTTTTTGTGTTCACTGCAGTTCGGTTTTTTTGGTTGTAATTTTCAGTGATAGAGGGCTGCTGTATAGGGCTGGTTTCGGTGGCTTTAGGAAGATATAAAGGCTTGTTATTTTCGATTATGGAAGGGTTAAGGAGGGTGATGTGTTCGGCTATGGAGTGGAGGAGATGAAAAGAATAATTTTTTTTTTTTACTTATCATTGTGATTGGCGTGTGCTAGGAGAGATGAATGCCTTGGTTAGGGGTTGTTTATATAGAGAATGGCTAGGGCTTCACCTTGTCTCACAAGGAAGGGATTTTGGCATTAAGGAGATATGATTTGGTGTTTGAGCAAGGAAAGTCAAAGATTGAGGGGGGACAAATCTTGGCTAGATTAGGAATACAAAATATTTAATTTGTTATGATTGATTTTAATTAGGCATGACATCCTTTTAATTTAGTATGTGATTTGTTTGGTTAGGAAGTTAATATATTTGATTTATCTTTATTAGGTATGATTATATTTTGTGTTTTATTTAATTGGTAAATGGTTTAATTATTTTATTTAATATTTAATTTTAATTTCCCATGTGTTTTAAATGTGTTTTATAAATTGGGATGTCTTTTATGGGCTTGGGGGCTAATTGGGCTGGGGTGCGAGGCTAGCAGCAAAACCAGAAATACCGACTCCGTTCGAACGCCCATTCGAACGCTACACGAACGTCCGTAATCTGCCTGACGTTCGAACGAAGTACGAACGCAGCACTAACGAAGACAGTGAACTTGTGAAATGAACTTGATGACGTACTTATTCTGAATTTCCCCTTCCGACCTCCGTTTCCCGCAATATCCTTAGCTAAAAAGGTAGTGCCTCCAACTGAGACTCATCATCGGGTTTCACATGCGAAAATGCAATGCCTACAGTCGCCCCCACTTTGATGGGACTTGTGCAGTGTGTGGTTTTGAACAATCCTATCAAAGTTATGCGATGCATTTTCACTTACCTGGCTCGGCTGCTGCCTCGAGCTGAGTTGGTGCTGTAGTGAACCTCGATCCTGGGACGCATCCCAATAACTGCAACCGACAACGGGGGCCACCTCGACCCTGGGCACCTCGACCCAATACCGCTGACAATAGGGACATCGCCCTCGAACTGATGATGTAGTGGGCACCTCGACCCTGGGCACCTCGACCCAACACCGCTGACTATAGGGACCTCGCCCTCGAACTGATGATGTAGTGGGTACCTCGACCCTGGGCACCTCGACCCGGAACTACAACTGACAACGGGGGCACCTCGACCCTGGGTACCTCGACCCAACACCGCTGACCATAGGGACCTCGCCCTCGAACTGATGATGTAGTGGGTACCTCGACCTTGGGCACCTCGACCCGGAACTACAACTGACAACGGGGGCACCTCGACCCTGGGCACCTCGACCCAAACCGCTAACCATAAGGACCTCGCCCTCGAACTGATATGGGCCTCGCCCCTTGGGACTCATCCCAAAAATTGAAATTGCGCTGACGCTGTTTGGCTCATTTCTGCCGCTTTCTCCTTTCTTCGAACCTGCGAACACAAAACAAAAACAAACACGAAGAGAATGCAATGTTACGTGTATGCATGAATGATTTTCTTATTCCGTTGGGTTAGGTCTTCTGCTAATTCCCGTGGTGACTGCTCGGTCTTCTCTCCCTCAGGCAAAGTATTGCTTCAATCTGTCTACGTTGATCGGCTCGGTGAACTCGTTCCCCTCCAAGTCTGATAGCTTCACTGCTCCATTTCCCATTACCTTCTGCACTATGTAAGGTCCTTCCCAGTTTGGTCTGAATTTTCCTCTCGGATCTAAGGGTGGCAATAAAGCCCGCGGCCCGGCCCGCGGGCTTTGGCCCGGCCCGGGGGTGGAAAAAGCCCGGGCCGGGCCTTGAAAAGAAAGCCCGGCACGGGCCCGGGCCCGGGCCGGGCTTTTCTATTTTGGCCCGGGCCCGGCCCGGCCCTGGCCAAAATTAAAAAAAAAAAACATAAATATATATATATTTTTTTAATATGTTTGTATCATTTTTATTTATTTTTAACATTTAAATTGTTAATTTATCAATGAAACTTGTGATTTATTTATAAATTGTATTTGTATATAGTGTAAATATATTTTATATTTATATATTTTAATTTTTAAATTTTTTTTTTTAATTTTCGGGCCCAAAAAAAAGCCCGGTCCAAGCCCGGGCCGGGCTTTTCCCGGGCCGGAAGACACCCGGGCCGGGCTTTTCCCGGGCCGGGCTTTTTTTTTTGTTGGCCGGGCTCGGGCCGGGCTTGCAAAAGCCCGGCCCATTGCCACCCCTACTCGGATCTGTCGTCGACGGCCTCGACTGCTTAAGTACCAAATCACCTTCTCTGATCTTGGTGGGACGTACTTTCTTGTTGAATGCTCAGGCTAGTCTCTTCTGATACAACTGCATGTGATACAAAGACTTAGTTCTCTTCTCATCCAATAGTGCTAACCGATCGAACCTCTGTGCGACCCACTTCTGTTCCGGTAATTCTGCCTCTGCTAATACCCTCATAGACTGTATTTCCACTTCTACTGGTAACACTGCTTCCATTCCATAGACCAAAGAGTAAGGTGTGGCCCATGTTGCTGTCCTTACTGATGTTCTGTACCCCCACAGAGCATATGGTAGTTTCTCGGCCCAATCTCTGCAGTTCTCTGTCATCTTGGCTAAAATCGTCTTTATGGTCTTGTTGGCTGCCTCAACTGCCCCATTTTCCTGCGGCCTATACGGTGATGACTTGTGGTGGCCTATCCTGTACCTCCGCAATATTGCCTTCGTCTCTCCTTGAAACTGAACTCCATTGTCTGTCACTACATGATGCGGCATACCATACCGACAAATGAGGTTCCGAGCTATAAACTTTGCCATCTGTTTTGCTGTAACATTGCGGAATGATTCGGCTTCCACCCATGACCGGCGTAATCACACACGTTAAACGCAAGCGCACGTATCGTTCAAGTAGTATAAAAAGATATCGATCCCACGAGGACTTATTACCTATTCTATTAATTTTATGAGGTTAAGTGATTACTGATATCTAACAAATTGTTTGATTAAAATGACGATGATTCTAAATTTAAAACAAGTAAAAGAATTGAGAGTAGATTAATGAGAATTAAAACTATCTAGGGTTGTGAATTCTTCCAATATTAATTAAAAGATGAAGTAGTTAAATTATAGTTGGGTAAAATATTGAATTATTAATCTGGAACACTAATTATGTAAAAGCCTCTTCCGATGGTCATTTACAAATACCTAGAATAATCAAATTGAACCATATGTCTATGTCAATTAAATTACCTAGATTCATTAAGATTGAATTCCAATTATTGATTACCCCCGCCCAAAGGTATATTCATATCATGTAAGGAAATCTATTAAAGGTTTATCTATCCTTAAAGAAGATCGTGGGTTGTTGAGTATAAGGTCTTTAAACTTAAAGTCTCTATGTCTAGTTCATTTTAAGTTTAACTAATCAATTTTATTAATGGCCAGTTAATAAAAAAGCATTAAGATTATGACTCAACAAATAACTCTTTAAATTACCCAAACTATAATCTAACCCTTTTTTTTAAAAACAGTGATATTAGATTTTATCACAACCCTAAATATTTAACTTAGTTACAATACATAGTTAAAGCTGATAAAAACTTAAAAGACATAAAATGAAATTGCTGAAAAGTAATTGTAGAATAATGAATTGCAATAAAAAGAAATGAAATGCTAAGATAAAATGAAATAACTTCTATTATATACTATTTAGATATCTCCCATAAATAATAATAAATATACTTGTGATATTTTAAACCAACCGTCCGGAATGGCGGTATCCTCATTAAGTCAAATTCAAATATACCAGCCATAAGGCGGAACAGAAATATAATTTAAACCAACCGACCTAGAATGGCGGTATCCTCATTAAGTCAGGTTTAACCAGTTTAAATTGAATAACCAACCGACCTAGAATGTCGGTATCTTTTTATTAATTCAGGTTTTAAATAGTTTATATATTATATTTTAAGGGAGATTAATCTAAATAGCAAAAGTAAAAGAATTACCTTATTACCTCAGCATAGAGACGTTACCCCCTCATGGATGGATAGAATTACTACTACAAAGCGTAAATAAAACTGAATAAAAGAAGAAAATATGAAGAACTCTCAATTTATTTATAAGGATTTCAGAGGAAGAGGTGCATTTGAAACTAAAAATTCGAAATCTATTTATAGGCAAAAAAATCTAATTTTTTATTATTATTTTTCTGATTTTTATTACTTTATTATTTTATTATTTTATTATTTTTTTTTTGGATCGCTGAATTTTCGACACGTGGCATGGTGTGCTAAAAATGACGGCTCGTTGAATCTTTGACATGTGGCATGGTGGTGCAATTACCAAAATACCCTCGGTGTCGGACGCCCAAAATTACCAAAATACCATTTTCGTCAAATTTCATAGTTTTGCTCCAAATCACCTCCAGAATGTCTTGAAACTTTATTTCGGTGTCGGGATGTCCAAAATTACCAAAATACCGTGTCGGGATGCCCAAAATTACCAAAATACCCTTTTTGCCAAATTTCACCAAATTTCACAGTTTTGCTCCAAATCACCTCCAAAATGTCCTAAATCTTTATTTATCTGCAAAATAACACAAAACACATCAAAATATTCACAAAACTCAAGAAACTATACAAAATATTAAGTTAAATGAGTGGGAAATAGTGATACATTTATCACTCATCAACCCACTTCGAGAAGTAATCTACTGCCACTACTATATAGCGATGCCCATTCGATGCATTCAGTCAAATTTCTCCAATCATATCAATTCCCCATGCTGAGAAAGGCCACAGCTCTGACAGCCCGTGTAACTCTGTGTGTGGTAAGTGATTCAAATTACCATGTGCTTGACAATCATGACAGTGCTTCACCATCTTCGCGCAATCTGTTTCAATGGTTGACCAATAAAAACCTTGTCTCACTATCTTGCGGGAAAGATTCAACCCGTTCATGTGCGGACCACATACCCCGGCGTGTATTTCTTCCATTACATGCTGAGCTTCTTCTTTTCTCAAACACTTCAACTGAATACCGTTTGCCTGTCTCTTGTACAGTTCCCCTTTCAAAACCACATACTGGGAAGCTAACTTCTGAATGACTATTCTGACTTTTCTGCCTGCCCCTTCCGGGAGTTCGCCATGTTCCAGATACCTCTGAATGTCATAATACCAAGGATTACCGTCGTCGACCTCAACTTCCAGAATTCTTTCTATCTCATAAACAGGTCTGCTCGTTGTTGTCAGTATCAACGGTCTCATCAGTAACTTTTCTGGATTTTCCCAAGTTGCTGCAAGTGTAGCCAATGCATCTGCCATCTGATTCTCTTCTCTTGGTAAGTGCTGAAACTTACACTCGGGGATAACCTGTGCCAACTTTCTGAGGTGAAAAAGGTAAGGTTTCAACCGTTCTTTTTTCAATTCCCATTCTCCTCGCATCTGCTGGACCACCAACATAGAATCTCCGTAGACTTCCACACTCCCGGCCTTCAAGGCTATCAATGCTGTCAAACCGAAAGCACATGCTTCATACTCGGCCATGTTATTAGTCACTCTGAATGTCAACCTCTTGGCTAAAGGCAAAGTCTCTCCCTCGGGGGTCACTATCACGATCCCAATTCCGGCTCCCTTGTAATTCACTGCTCCGTCAAAATACATCTTCCATCTCTGGACTGTTATTACTTGGATCTCTTCATCTGGAAATTCAAACTTATACAGATCCCCCTCAACAGGTTGCATTGCCAGAAACTCTGCTACTGTTCGCCCTTTGACCACTTTGGAGGTGAGATACTCAATGTCAAACTCTGTCAGCAATACCAACCATCTGCCCAATTTTCCCACTAGCGACGACACCGAATGAAGATATTTTAGAGGATTCTCATTTGCCACTACTTGGATCTTGTATGATTGGAAGTAATGTCGCAACTTTCTGGAAGCCCATACCACTGTATGACAGATCTTCTCAACTTCCTGATATCGAGCCTCATACGGGAGCATCTTCTTACTTAGATAGTAAACTGCATGTTCCACCCCTGTCTCATCTGCCTGTACCATCATAGCCCCCAGTGCTTCTGATTCTATAGCCAAATACAATATCAAAGGTCTGTCCGGTCTCGGAGGTTTCAATACAGGAGGCTTTACCAAGTACTCTCTGATTTTGTCGAAGGATGTCTGACACTGTTCATTCAATCTCACTGGCTGATCTTTTCTCAACAGTTTGAAGATAGGTTCACATACTGACGTTAACTTGGCGATGAACCGACTGATGTACTGAATTTTTCCCAAGAATGCTTTGACTTCTTTCTTTGTCTTCGGTGCAGGCATTTCTGTGATTGCCTTGATCTTTTCGGAGTCTACCTCTATTCCGCCCATTCCCATCGCATGACCAAGCAATTTCCCTGATGTCACCCCAAACACACATTTCTTAGGGTTTAGCCGCATGTTGTATCTGTCAACTCTCTGAAGAAACCTCTCTAGTGCTTCAATATGCCCAACCATGGTCTCTGATTTCACCATCATGTCATCTACATACACCTCAATCTCTTTGTGCATCAAGTCGTGGAAAAGTGTAGTGGCCATCCGCTGATAAGTAGCCCCCGTATTCTTAAGCCCAAACGGCATAACCTTGTAGCAATAAGTACCCCACTCAGTAACAAATGCAGTCTTATGTTTGTCTTCTTCAGCCATGAGAACTTGATTGTAACCTGAAAATCCATCTGCAAACGAATACATAGCAGATAGAGCCGCACTATCAACCAGAACATCTATATGCGGTAGAGGAAAATCATCTTTCGGACAAGCCTTGTTGAGATCTCTGTAGTCTACACACATTCTGACCTTCCCGTCTTTCTTCGGCATCGGCACTATATTAGCCAACCACTTAGGATACTTTACTACTTCCATGAACCCCACATCTATCTGTTTCTTAACTTCTTCTCTGACTTTCTCAGCCCATTCTGGTCTCATACGTCAGAGTTTCTGTTTTACTGGCCTCATATTCGGATAAGTTGGTATTGTGTGTTGGGCAATATTTCTGTCTACCCCGGGCATGTCCTCATAGGACCAAGCAAACACTTTGGCATATCTGACCAACACTTCTTCTAGTTTCTCCCTCTCTTCAGAGGTAACTTCACTTGCAATCAGAATTTCCTTGGGGTTCTCAAGCGTACCCAAGTTAAATGCAGTAGTTCTGGCCGAACTGATATCAAATATGCTTGATTCGTGCAGAGTAAATGGAAATGACTCAGGCAAGTAAGCAAAAGAAATGTCTTTATTATTGGATAATGCGGAAGTACATTCAACAAATCAGGAAGGTAAATGTCTTCATCATCTATAGACACTTCTTCCTCTGCAATCAGGTCTTCCTCAGGCTTTTCATCCTCTCCCAGAGTCAGACTCTCCAACTTCATCAATTCTTCTTCCCAATTCTCTGCTTCCACAGCTTCTTTAGTCAGCGGTTTCTCACCCAACAAATCCTGGAAGATCTCAAATCCAGGCACCACAATCCCATTAACTTCCACAGGTTCAGGCTCCCCTTGATATCCTGAAGCTTTCACAAAACATTCCATCAGTTTCAGGGCTATTTTTCTTGACCTTTGGCTTTTCTTCATCAGATCTATACCCCAAACCTTTCCGAGTGGTCTGTCCTCTGAAATCTGGCAATTTTGAACCTTTACCCGGCTCAAACTTCATTTTCTCCATAATCCTAGCCACCCTAGGATCCACCCACTCCTCAAAAGTAGCTGACACCTGAAACCTCGTGAAAGGTTGTACCTCCAAGGCAGCCACGGCATTATCTAACTCAGCCCAGATGGTAACAACTTCTCCCTCATACGGGAACTTGATCATCTGACGCAAAGTGGAAGGCACGCCCCCAAGTTTGTGAAACCAATGCCTTCCCAACAATAAGGCAAAAGTGGCTGGGATGTCCAGCACTGTGAACTCAACCTCATCTTCAATTGGCTCTACCTTGACCATAGCCACAAAAGTACCCTCAACTCCCCTTTTACTGTCATCATAAGCCTTAATAGTCATACTGGAGGGGTCCAAGTCTATTGCTTTCATACCCAATCTTGCCAGAATTTTCAACGGGCACACATTGATGGACGAACCGTCATCCACCATTACACATGAAGTTTTATTGCCCCTCACTTCGGCCCTGATAAATAGAGGCCTATTATGATTTCTTCCCTCCGCCGGGAGTTCATCCTCAGAAAAAGATATATGCAAAGCTTCTTTCTGAACCGACCCAACAAACATTGCAGGGTTGGCGTCTTCCGGTACCACAATCTTGCTCAAGGCCTCAACCATAGCCTGCCTATGCTCCCGAGATGCACATAACAGTTCCCAGATACTCACTTGTGCTCTAGTCTTCCTCAATTGCCTCAGCACTACATCCCCTTCAGTATTTTCTACAGTCTCAACCACTTCTCTACCATCTGTCAAAACTTCCTTACCCTTTTCCGCCATATCATTGTAGAAGCGTCCACTGCGCGTCATTCCCCTTACTTCTTCCTCATCACTGCTAGAGAAATCAAGCCAAAAGTTTTTTTCCTGCTCAAACTCATCTTCACTAGTACTATCCCAGATTCCCAGGCAAAAGGCTTGAGGGTGAAAGGATTTCAGGACAAGGTCTTCTGGGAGGCCAGAATTGATCATATAGGCTGGTGGTGGTACGACGCGGTAATTGGGTAAGGGGTTTCTGTGTGTGTCAGGCTGTTCTGTTTCTGGGTCAGGTATTTTCTTGGAGTCTATCAGGTCTTGGATTTCATGGCGGAGTCGGGCGCAATTGTCAGTGTCATGGCCCTTTTGTTGGTGAAAGTGACAGTAAAGGCTTAGGTTATAATGTGGTGGTAGGGGATTGGGTAATGGTTTGGCTTCCAAGGGTTTTAAGAGCCCTTGCCTCTTCAATTTCTCTAGCACCTTGGACAGGGGCCTTCCCAAGTTGGAAAACTGCCGGTTCCGGATAGCGGCAATCTCAGCAGAAACGGGCTTTGCTCCCGATGTTCCCCCAATGGGCCTCCTGTTCAAACCATAGAATTTTCTATTCTCGGCCTCTTCTTCCTCAATATCCATGACAGTTTCCCTCAACTGCCGAAAGTCTGCAATCATGGAGGTCATCCTCCTCAACTTGCTGTAAATGGAGGGCTTGGTGCCCTTGATAATCATCTTAATCTATCCTTCTCCGAAGGCCTAGTCTGCATCTTCAATAACTGACCCCTCCACCGGTCCACATACTCCTTAAAACTCTCCTCCGCTTTCTGCTTAACATTCTCTAGATCACGGAGTGACAGATCGATCTCTAGGTCAGTAACATACTGTTTTAGGAAGGCATCAGCCAACTCCCTCCAATCTTCCTTCACTTTCTTCTCCAAACTGTGGTACCACACCACAGGAGCTCCTTCAAGCGACATTCCAAACATTTTCTGCACTTGGCGCTGAGATAAGCCAACTAAACTCATGACTGATACAAACTGTCGGAGATGCACCCTTGGATCCCCATTCCCTTTAAACTTAGCCATATCAGGCATCTTGAACTGTGCCGGCAACTGTTCCTCGAAAGTCAGTGTGTCATAATCTAGCAAATCCTCATTCTTACCCCTCATCTTGCGGGTAACCGACTCAACCTGATCCCGAAGTTTCTGTAACTCTGCCTGAGACCCGGATACTCTGCCATATCATCCTCAAAAGCGGGGGTATCATCCGCCAATCTGTTCAGAGATTCCTCTTGCCTCACATCCCCAGAATTAACCCCGGCACGAGACCCAGCTATACCAGCCATAGCAGTAGTCAAAGCTTGTAACTGTTCAGTGATCTTGGCGAGACCGTTCTCTAACTGATCCATACGGGACACCTCATTATCGGATTCACTCATACTTGTTCTTTTAGTGAGTCTTGTCCCTTCTCTAACCCAAACGGTATCTATGATGTCTTTTTGAGACATAGATGGTGTTAACATGATATATGTATGTATGAGGTGCACGAGATGCATGTAACATATATAACATATTAAATCAATTAAAATTTTCAAACAAATCGGTCCGTTACCATTTTAGAATCTTTCGAGCTAATTGTCACATGAATGAACCCATCCCAGTTTAAATGGCCCAACGAGTTCACATCTTATGACAAGGAGCCCAACTAAGTCCAAATGGTAATGTTTCGAACACAAGCACAAAGTGGCCCATCAACACTTAGACGCCTTTGGCCCAATAGTCATGAAATATGTTCTTGTCCCAGTTTAAATGGCCCAACAAGCCCATATCCCATGACAAATGGTCCAAATGGATCCAAATGACGATGTTCCCAAATACAAGCATAGAAGAAAGATGATGCAAACATAACGTAATAATTTCTACATAATGGCCCATCAACATTTCAGAAGCTTCGGGCCTAATAGTCATAAGGTACGAACTCGCCCCAGTTTAAATGGCCCATCAAGTCCGCATTTCTGACAATAGTCCAACTGCATCCAAATGAGGATGGTCCACAAGCACATATTCAAGGAAATAATTGTTACTTTAGCCAACCCGGTCTATGGGTGGGTTAGCAAGAGTATAGGCAAAGGCTCTCACCGGCGAATGATGGCCCACAACTAGGTCTCACCACTCAAGGGTTCGAGCAACCAAGTGAGTGCACCCTTTTTTATACACTAAAGTACGTGCCAATGAGCTATGGTGTGTGACGGACTGTCAAATGGATTTCTCGTTGTAGATTCCCCAGAGGGAAGGTGGAGCGAGGCTCACTTAAATACCCAAGCCTCTTAGGCTCTTATCGCTTGGTGTCAGGAATAAACAACGAGTCCTCCAAATTAGTCCATCACAATAGGCTACGAGTAGATGGCTATCTAGGTGCCTTCACAGCTTTTCCTTCTAGAAAGGTAGTGAATGAAGGAAGACACCAAACCATTACCTAGCCTCAAAATGCCTTTGATTAAACCCTCACTTTATCCTCTATAGACACGGTCAATTAAAACATAAATCCAAACATCACAAGACAATATTTCAGGGGCCGATTCTCTATCCCCAGTGGAGTTGCCAGACTGTGGGAACACAGAAACTGGGCGACGCATGCTGTCCCGGGCTCGCGGCCCGTTCGGGAGTACGGAGTAGCCACAAGGGACTAAACCGGAGAATAATGGAGTCGCCACCCGGTGTGAACCGGAAAAATGAGATTTAAGGCCGCACTCACCCCTCGCAAGGGAAGACCTCAAACCGTTGGGTTCAGAATGGTCCCTTACTTATGCCACTTGTAATGAAAGGATTTATGTAATAATTTAATCAGGCTTAAGTAGCACTTATTTCCAAGAGTATCATGCTTCTAAATTCATATGTACAAAATAAAACTTACACCTAAGTTTACATATATTTCACATCTAAGATTGCATGCTTGAAAGTACATCAAATGAGCGACAAACATACAACTTCACTGGCATATTATATTCAAGAAAACACAAGCACACATACTAACCACACAATCACACATGAGAGCACATTCTCAAGTGGTACGTGGAATTGTATCCCAAGTACAGATCATACTGCCGTCCATTCGGAGTCGGCAATGAAATTTATGTCCGGGTTTCCATCCGATATACCGCGAGAGTTGACACATCTCTCATTTTATTCCACAGCCACAACATACAACATCTCATAATTCATGCATATTTATCTACTCAAGGGCCACAACATGCATTTCAACATGACAATCATGAAAGCAATACTCAATAAATAATACAAGTAAAAATGAGTGTGAAAGATACCCTCAGGTCTAACCTTTTTGTCAACTTTCAGGCTTGCGTTTCACGGACGTCGGAAGGGTACAGCTCCTCAACTTCTCTGGTTCACTGGTTTAGCGTCCTAGCTCACTGCTTTGCTGTTTAGCTTGCTGTTCGAACTCCGTTCTGCTACTGTTCGGCCTCTGTTTTGCTGCTCACTGTTCAGGTCACCTGTTTTGACGTTTCAACGGACTGTTCCGAGTTTTTGTGTGGGTTTTTAGTGCAGTCTTGTGTGATTATTTTAAGGATTATGAATGCAGTTTTTATGTTACTGTTTTGAGGATTTTAAGGGCTGTTTGAGGGCTAATAGGAGTGCAGTTTTTTTTTTATGTTACTACTTTAAGGTTTTTAGGGAATGTTTTAAGTGTATTTTGCTGCTGTTTTAGGGGTTAATTACTGCTGTTTGGGCGTGTAAAACAGTGTAGTTTTTGTGTTCACTGCAGTTCAGTTTTTTTGGTTGTAATTTTCAGTGATGGAGGGCTGCTGTATAAGGCTGGTTTCGGTGGCTTTAGGAAGATATAAAGGCTTGTTATTTTCGGTTATGGAGGGGTTAATGAGGGTGATGTGTTCGGCTATAGAGTGGAGGAGATGAAAAGAATATTTTTTTTGTTACTTATCCTTGTGATTGGCGTGTGCTAGGAGAGATGAATGCCTTGGTTAGGGGTTGTTTATATAGAGAAGGGATATGGCTTCACCTTGTCTCACAAGGAAGGGATTTTGGCATTAAAAAGAGATATGATTTGGTGTTTGAGCAAGGAAAGTCAAAGATTTAGGGGGGGACAAATCTTGGCTAGATTAGGAATACAAAATATTTAATTTGTTATGATTGATTTTAATTAGGCATGACATCCTTTTAATTTAGTATGTGATTTGTTTGGTTAGGAAGTTAATATATTTGATTTATCTTTATTAGGTATGATTATATTTTGTTTTTATTTAATTGGTAAATGGTTTAATGATTTTAATTAATATTTAATTTAATTTTCCATGTGTTTTAAATGTGTTTTATTAATTGGGATGTGTTTTATGGGCTTTGGGGGGCTAATTGGGCTGGGGTGCGGGGCTAGCAGCAAAACCAGAAATACTGACTCCGTTCAAACGCCCATTCGAACGCTACACGAACGTCCGCAATCTGCCTGACGTTCGAACGAAGTAACGAACGCAGCACTAACGAAGACAGTGAACTTGTGAAATGAACTTGATGACGTACTTATTCTGAATTTCCCCTTCCGACCTCCGTTTCCCGCAATATCCTTAGCTAAAAAGGTAGTGCCTCCAACTGAGACTCATCATCGGGTTTCACATGCGAAAATGCAATGCCTACACGGATTAAACAAATCCGAGCCCAAAGTGTGTTTTGTAAGCCAACTAGATTTGGAATTAAATGGGTGGGACCCATGACTTACATCAATTATCAACAATTGATATAAATGGTTGGTAATAAAGTAAATTGGATTTAATACACATCATACCTACCAAGTAAAAATTAATTAATGAATTTTTGGAAAATCATTATAACTCTCTCTCATTGGCCGAATGGCCACCTCTCTCTGTTTGGCCGAATGGCCACTAGTTTCTTCTCTTTGATTTTGGCGAGAAGGAATTGGCCTCTGATTTATTTCTTTTGAAGAATAAAAATTAAATTAGCCGAAAGCAGCTCTTGCTTTTCTTTGAGAAATAAAAAGGCAATTGGCCATTGAATTCATTTGAAAATTGGCCTCTGACTTTTGGTGAATGGCCGAAAAAGGCAATTGGTTTTTCTTTTGAAGATTGGCCGATTGCTTCCCTCTCTCTTGGGCAAATTTGCTTCTCATTGGGAGATACAATTTGTTTCATTTTGTTCTTGCTAGCACATAAAGGAGTCAAATGAAGGTGATCGGGATACTCACCCATGAGTTTGGAACAACAAAGAGGGCTTGTAAGCTTCAACATCCATGAAAAGTTTTGAAAGTCAAAGCCGATCATTGTAAGTTTATTCCGCAAACTTCTTGATTTATTCACACACTAATCACGCTTAGAGATCTCGTGGTATGTCTAGGACACTAACAGAAAGTTCTTAACAGATAATAGAATGAAGTAGAAGATGAAAGAATACCAGAGAAGTCAAATGAGTGAGATTGTTTAGAATACAATGACGGTAGGAAAAGATTATTTAATAAGTAAAGGTAATGGTAAGTAATAACAAAGAAATTTTTGTTAAAGTAATCATATAAGGTACCCAGCCCCAGACTTAGTTGACCAAACCACTACGGGTTTGGGATGGCCTAAGCCACATGTATGGGTGGTTTGGTAGATTCGTATCATAATACGGAAACGACGAAATAAGTTAGTGCGAAGCTGAGATTGTCATAGAAAATGAATTCTCGAGCAACAAAATATTGGCAAGAATGTGAGTAACGACCTTTGAAAGAAAAATACGAAAGAATATAAGCTTTAACCATAACCAAAACCAAAGGAACCCTTAGAAAATATCAGTAAGTTAGAAAACTCCAAAACCCCCTTAGGAAGCAGAAATTTTGGAACTTGAAGAAGAAAAGCTTATACAATGCTGAAGGTTGTAAAGGATGTATAGAGAGTTAATAGTCAAGTGATGAGAAAGAATAATAAGATCAAGTTGGACAAATGGAACAAAGGAATACTAAGTACATGTAGAATATTAGTAAGAGTCAAAGTATCAACCATTAGGAATCTGATCAAATTAAGAAATTGTGGAGCATAAGTAAAGACCTATAAGAAAGAGATCTTGGAGATAAGATATATTGAGTACAACTAAAGGTCCAGGAAAGAAATAGTCAATGATAATCAGCAGAAGTCTTACAAACGAGAACTTAGAAAAGAGAAAAGAGGAAAAATCAAGTAACTAATAGAGGTTAGAGACAAGAAGATAAGTATAGTAGAATCTCTAAATATTCTATAGGAAGACGGCGAGATAGACACCAGAAAGGATTCGAGGACAAATCCTATTTAAGGGGAGAGAATTTGTAACGACCGGTAGATTTTACTACTGCCTGTAGTGGTACTGTTACGTATGGGACGAAGGCACGAAAAATAAATTATAATGGGACTCAAATATGCTCATGGAATGACTTTGGGGATGATCGGTAAATTCCTCGAAGTCTCGGGACGAGACTGTACAGAGTTCCCTTTGGACAACCCGTGGTATTTGAGGCGTAACATTTTCATACGAACTCCAATTTTTATGAATTTTATATCACCGAAAATATGAGATCAAGATCTAAAACTTTTGCGTTGAACATGTTTCCAAATTCGGACCATAAATAGGTAAAAAAATGCAAGTAAAAAATTCGGATGAATAGTGATTTCAGACCCAATTGATAAAATCTCAAAACTTTTCCATTTTTCTACATTCTTCTACATTGTTCCTTATATCATTTAAGTCCCACTATATAAGAGGGATACTATTCAAGGTTTAGGGGATTTGGGAAAAAAGAAAAGAGAAAGAAAGAATATACGTAAAGGAGAAAAGAGAGGAAAGAAGAAGAAGAAGAAGAAGAAGAAGAAGAAGGAAGAAAAAGAAAAGAAGAAAGAGAGAAGATAAAGCAAGGAAGAATAACAAGTAGTGAAGCCTTGAAGAATGAAGAAAAATCACGAGAAAGTGAGATTATCCGTCGGAATCGTAATCTCCTTCGACGAGGGCTCCAATATCAACCAGATTCCAAATCATCTTTATGTTTTGCAGGATTATCGGAGGACGAGTTTGGGAGGAAGGATACTGATGCAGTCACTAGGGATGGAGTCCACCAGTATGAGTCAGAGACATAGTGACAGTCCAGTTATAGTCAAGTATGAGTCTTGTATAAGTCGTGGTCGTATGTAGTAATTGTAAAACGCTTAATATTAAATACATCAATTAATATTGAGTTTGTTTTCTTTGTTCTTGAGTTGGGATACGGTCTCACACAAGTATAGTCGTATAAAGAAAAGTATATTAGCTCCTATTATGGTTAAATAGTCAGAGGCTTATGAGGTTAGTACTGTTATCCCCTACCGGTAACATCTCTCAGATCGGGGATGTTACATCACTCTCCGCCGAACCACGAAAACTCTATGTTTATCTTGTCTGCTTGCTAAATTTGTGTGATTCATTACTAACCAAACAAATTCACTATTCGAGAGAGATTTATTCGAGAGGGAATTATCTATTTTTCAATTCGAACGAAAAAAACAATCATCAACATCTTCTATATAGTTCTCTAATGAGTAATGATACATATACATAAAATAGCACAATCACTTACACATAAAAAATAAAAAATAAATTTTTTTTTTGTTTCAGTATGATTGTGCTACTTTTAAGTACTATTTTATTTGCATGCATCTTTTTCTAAAAAAAAAATAATTATAACTAAATTTATTGTGTTTCGTCATTTTTAATTTTTTTTTATAGCATTATAAAATGTTAGTTATAAGTCAAATTCAATACACAAAAAAGAGAAAATTTTATATATATTATTTTATTTTGATTGGATACCACCAATTCATTCTATAAAATGACACTCGACACATTTTTTTTTTTTAATGTAAATAAACTATTGTATAAAATGGCATCAAAATTTTTTCCCAACTATCACATGACCCTGCACTTTGTGCGGGTTTTATTTTTTGTATATATTGATTTCTGTGAAAGTTTATATTTTGAAAGCTCAACTTTTGGCTAATGTTCGAATTGTTGGATTTAATTATATATGAATATTTTTATTTTTATGTTTTATTGAATGGATTTGCTTGTATCAATAAATTTACTTCCAAGAATCTTTCAAATTCATTGATTGAAAGAAATAGATATATGAGTTTTTTTTTTTTTTTTTTTTAATAAATCCTTTTGATAAGAATTATATCATATGAGAATTAGTGAGCTAAATGCAATAAAATATATAAATTATATAAAATGAGTCATTCAAAATTTGTCGTTAATATAAAAGGGACCTGAAGTATGTATGATTTTTTAATTATATTTATTGATTAGTGAAGTAATTTAATCTGATTTAATCTCTATTTTTTTATTTTAAAAAATTAAATCATATTGTGGCACGTTAAGAGAGTATAAAAATATTGAACTTATATGTGTGTTTCTCTTAAATAGGGCTCATGCATGTTAACCCCAAGGGTTGCCTCAATGGTAAAAGCTTTGGGTTTGAGTGGTTTGGTCCCTCTCAGGTTCAAGGTTCGAATCTCATTAGATGTATTTCCTTGGGGTCATGCCCCCTGGGCTGAAAAGCCAGCGACTTACCCTGATCTGTGTTGGGAAACTTCTGAGGGCACGAGGCACAGGTCCCGGGGATTAGTCGAGGTGCGCGTAAGCTGGCCCGGACACCCCGGTTATCCAAAAAAAAAAAAAAGGGCTCATGCATGTTAGAGAAGAAAAACAATTACTTTTTCATTTATCACTTATTGTTCATACATAAATTAATTTTAAGCCAAACCAATTTGGTAAGAACTTAATCATGATCAAAGTTGCATTAAAACATTGATAGCTGTTCTGGAAATTCAGCAAATATAAGTTTATAATCCTATAAAAGTGGTTGGATACATGATATGAATACATGCTCTGTTTAATAATAAAAAATTATTGTAGAGATTAAGTGTCATGTATTAATTGAATATATTTTTATTTTTAATAAGAGATTATGTTTTTATTTTATAATAGGTTTCTTATTTTAATTTTTAATAATAAAATAAATTTTAGAGATAAATTAATTTTACAATTTAATGTATTATTATAGTAATAGGATTTTTATTTAAAAATTTATTAATTTAATTATAATTTAATAGAATTTAATAGTGAGCCGCCACATGCCGCTATAGGAACACACTTAAAAATATTTAAGTTATATATACATAAATTATTGTAAAAATATTATTTAAAAGTAGTACCATACAAAAAAAGTTCAAATATAGGATTCGCATGAAAATTTCTCCAAATAATAGGCATATTGTTAAAAATAGGTTAAACTTTTGGGGTTAATACGGAAAAAATATTTAAGTCCACATAAGGCATCTGACCTTTTTGACCCCATGTGACTCATTGATGTTTATTGAAAAAATAGACGTGCAGTCAACATTGGTTTGCTTGCATTTGCAATATTGAGTATTCTAATTTCATGCAGTGCAGGGATTCTCCTTCTAATGATATTAAATCTATGTCCGTATATATGGTTACAAAATAAATTAATAATTGAGAAAGATTTGTTTGAAAGATAAATTTTTTATTTTACTATTAGAACAAAAATCAGTCATCAACAACTTCAAAAAAAGTTTTTTTTTTTTTAAAAATTTTATGACTTAAAAAGTAAAACTTAAATATCGTGGAGGACAAATTAATTTTGAAAGAAAAATAAAATATAGATTTAAACGAAGAAAGAGGAAAATCAAAAGCATGAAATTAAAATTACCGGATATGAAAAATACACAATGAAACTAAATTATAAACTATCAAATTAACTAAAATATGATGGTGTTGGAAATTCCTATAATATTCGGGGGGGGTATTTTTGTCCTTTTGGCTTTAAGGGGTGCAATGGAAGGACACAATCCTTAGGAGGGTTGTATCCCACCCCAAGGGGTGCCCTATTGGCACCCCTCCATGCCTTATATAAGAAGGCTTTTATTCCAAATGGAGGATATAGAGAAAAACAAAAGACTGTGATTTTTAGTTTTTCAAGTTTTCAAGAGAGAGTTACTGCCATCTTCAAGTTCGAATACTTGTCAAAGAGTGCTATTTGGACAAGAAGGAATCAAGTTATCCTGGGAGAACATTGGCCGTTGAGAATCCGTAAAACACCAGATACGGGGTCAATAAGTTCTTAAGGACAGAGTGTGATCTCGACTTGAATTCACCGAAGTTTTACAGGTTCTATTTTATGGTTTTTCATATTGTAGGGTTTAGGTTAAATCTATGATAATTTTCTGGTTGGATTGTTTGTTGCATGTATAATTGTTATGTAATAACACTAAATTTTGGCCAACAATCTTAAGAACTTATCGTATCGTGTTATTAGATAGTAATTTGCATGTTAGGGTTTGAATATTTTCTGGAAAATACGAACTGTGCATGAAAAACCCGTAGGGCGTTCGAACGCCCGACGCACGCGAAGGCATAAATCTGAAAATTTGTAAGAACGTTCGAACGCGTCTTCAAACGCAATTCGAACGCAAGCCTTCTGCCTTAGAACGTTCGAACGCGTCCTAAACGCGACTCGAACGCCAACTCTCTGGAATCATTCCGTTCGAACGCGTTCTCGAACGCTATACGAACGTGAACTCTCTGGAAACACTTTGTTCGAACGCGTTATCAAACGCTATACGAACGTGAACTCTCTGGAATCACTTCGTTCGAACGCGTTATCAAACGCAACACGAACGTACACACACTGGACAGTCTCGTTCGAACGTAGATACGAACGCGACACTAACGAAATAGTCCTGTAACTCTTATAAACTGCAAACTTAAAAAATATTAACTTGGTTAGTCATATACTGTTAACACATTAATCTTGGTAGTATAGATTTAAGTTATTATTAGTTTGTTCAATTATCACAAGCATACACATAGTGATAAAGTTGAAATTGTTTGGTTGTTGCATAATTGGTTGAGAATTTAAAGTGTAATAATACACAAGTAATTCCATCCAATCTTGATTGACAAATATATCTACATTTATCGTATATCACTTTGAACCAGATCATTCGTTGATCGTTGTGCAATTTGTCTTTCGTAGACTAATTGACCCTGTTGATTTTCCAGTTACATATGGCTAGCGGAAATATCACGGTACCGGTCTCTCATGGAGAAAAACCGGAGAAATTTGGTGGGGCAAATTTCAAACAATGGCAGAGCAAGATGCTGTTCTACCTGACAACTCTTCAGTTGGCAAAATTCCTCAAAGATCCTCCGGGTCATGTGGAGGGTGAATCCGAATTGGCCAAGGAAGAGCGAGAACAGACTTGGATGTCTGGAGACTTCTTATGCAAGAACTACCTTTGGGTGGTTTGACAATACCCTGTACAATGTGTACCAAGGCATGACTTCTGCGAAGATTCTCTGGGAATCTCTCGAGAAGAAGTATAAAACTGAAGATGCCGGACAAAAGAAATTTGTCGTGGGTAGGTTCCTGGACTACAAAATGGTAGATTCAAGGACGGTGATGTCTCAGTTGGGTGAACTGCAATTAATCATTCATGAAATACTGGATGAGGGAATGAAACTTTGTGAGACGTTTCAAATTGCCGCCATAATTGAAAAGTTGCCTCCATCATGGAAGGACTTTAGGAGCTATCTGAAACACAAAAGAAGCAGATGAGCCTTGAAGACCTCAGTGTTCGATTGAGAATCGAGGAGGACAACAGGATGTCCGAGAAGGCCAACTACAAGACTCTGGAGTCTAAGGCCAACATCATTGAAGGTGTATGTAAGGGTAGTAAAAAGAGAAAGAACAGTGGAGCTGACTCTGGGAACAAGAAGTTCAAGGGAAAATGCTACAACTGTGGAAATAGCGGTCATATGTCAAAGGACTGCAGGAACAAGAAGTCTCAGGACAAGGGCAAGAAAAAGAAAAATGAGGCCCATGTCACTGAAGGCGAGCAGCTGACTGATGATATCTCAGAGATGGAACTATCAGCAGTGGTAACTGAAGCCAACATAGTTGGGAATCCGAGAGAATGGTGGGTAGACACTGGGGCTCTACTCATATCTGTGCAGACAATAAGATGTTTTCCATGTACCAGAAGGTCGATGGCGGCGATCATCTGACAATGGGAAACTCGTCTACCTCTCAGGTGGTTGGACAAGGCACAGTGGTTCTGAAGATGACATCCGGAAAGGAGCTAACATTGAAGAATGTACTGCACGTTCCAGATATTCGGAAGAACTTGGTCTCGGGTTCTCTTCTTAGTAAGGCTGGTTTTAAGCTTGTATTTGTTTCTGATAAGTTTGTAATGACAAAGAATGATATGTATGTAGGAAAAGGTTACCTGACTGAGGGCCTTTTTAAGCTAAATGTAATGACTGTTAACCGTGCTTTTAATAAAGCTAGTTCGTCTGCTTATATTATTGTGTCACAAAATGTATGGCATGGGAGGTTAGGATATGTTAATTATGATACTATGCGTAAATTAATTAACATGGACCTTATACCTAAATTTGCAATTGATGGCCAACATAAGTGTGAAGCATGTGTTCAAGCAAAAATGCATCGAACATCATTTCATTCTATAGAACGTAGTTCTGAACCGCTGGAACTTGTACATACCGATGTATGTGACATGAATATTGTGCAAACAAGAGGCGGTAAAAAGTACTTGTCACTTTTATCGATGACAGCACAAGATTCTGTTAGTGTACTTGCTGAGAAGCAAAGCTGAAGCAATTGAGAGCTTCGTACACTATAAGAACGAAGTTGAAAACCAACTTGGCAAGAAAATCATAAGAATCAGGAGTGATAGAGGCGGTGAATACGTTTCACCATTCAGTGAATATTGTTCTGTGCACGGAATTATTCACGAAACCACTGCTCTTTATTCTCCTCAACATAACGAAATTGCAGAACGCAAAAACCAAACGTTGAAGGAAATGATGAACGCCATGTTGACAAGTTCGGGACTACCCCAAAACTTGTGGGGGGAAGCTTTGCTTTCCGCGAACTACGTTCTTAACAAGCTTCCTCACAGAAGGTTGGACAAGACACCATATGAGTTGTGGAAAGGTTTCGTACCTTCCTACAAATACCTCAAAGTGTGGGGGTGTCTTGCCAAAGTAATGGTTCCTAAACCTAAGAAGGTTAGAATAGGACCCAAGACTGTTGACTGTATATTCATTGGATATGCTCCATAGTAGTGCGTATCGATTCTTGGTACACAAATCGGAGATTCCTGACATCAATCCGGAAATGATAATTGAGTCAAGGAATGCGACATTTTTTGAAGAGACGTTTCCCTGTAAGGAAAGACAGCGCACAGAGTCTCTCAAAAGAACAACTGACGCTGTTAAGGACAGTGATCAAGTTGACCTAGAATCAGATAACGTGTTAATACTGAGACAATCGAGCCTAGACGTAGCAAAAGAGCTAGAACGTCTAAGTCGTTTGGTCCCGATTTTCTGACATACTTGTTAGAAAATGAGCCTCAAAGCTATAAAGAAGCTATGTCTTCTCCTGAGGCACCTCTTTGGAAAGAGGCGATAAATAGTGAGATTGATTCAATCCTACAGAACCATACTTGGGAGTTGGTTGATCTTCCACCAGGTTGTAAGCCATTGGGCTACAAATGGATATTCAAAAGGAAGATGAAAACGGATGGATCAATAGATAAGTACAAAGCAAGACTTGTCATAAAAGGTTATAGACAAAAGGAGGGCCTTGATTACTTTGACACCTATTCACCAGTGACACGTATCACATCGATAAGAATGCTCATAGCCATAGCAGCTATATTTGGTCTTGAAATACATCAAATGGATGTAAAGACGGCATTCTTGAATGGTGAATTGGATGAAGAGATTTACATGGAACAACCAGAAGGGTTTTGTGTTCCTGGACAAGAACAGAAGGTGTGCAAACTTGTAAAATCCTTGTATGGATTAAAACAAGCACCGAAACAATGGCATGAGAAATTTGACAAAGAAATGTTGTCAAATGGGTTCAAAACCAATGAGTGTGATAAGTGTGTGTACACTAAATCAACTCACAAAGGATATGTCATTGTGTGTCTCTATGTAGACGATATGCTGATAATTGGTAGTAATCATGAAATGATTCAGTCTACCAAAAACGTGTTATCCAGCAGATTTGATATGAAAGATATGGGGATAGCTGATGTGATCCTAGGGATAAGATTTCTAGGACATCAGACGGATATATATTATCACAGACTCATTATATTGAGAAGATACTCGATAAATATATCAGAGGGGATCTTAATGTAGCTAGAACCCCTGTAGACCTAACTCTTCATTTATCAAAGAATACTGGTTCAAGCATATCGCAGTTAGAGTATTCGAGAATCATCGGAATTCTGATGTATCTCACGAATTACACGCGACCTGATATCGCTCAAGCTGTGAATCGACTTAGCAGATATACGAGCAATCCAGGACACAACCACTGGAAAGCCATAGTAAGAGTTTTGAGGTATCTGAGAGAAACTTCAAAATATGGGCTACATTACGAGAGATATCATGTTGTACTAGAGGGTTACAGCGATGCTAACTGGATATCTGATACGATGGATTCCAAATCCACGAGTGGATTTGTTTTCACACTTGGTAATGCAGCCGTGTCATGGAAATCCTCGAGGCAAACGTGTATTGCCCGGTCTACTATGGAATCAGAATTCATAGCATTAGACAAAACAGCGGAAGAAGCAGAATGGCTTAGAAACTTCCTGGAGGATATTCCTAGTTGGCCCAAACCGGTGCCAGCGATTAGCATACATTGTGATAGCCAATCAGCAATTGGGAGAGCCCAAAATACAATGTATAATGGTAAGTCTCGACACATACGTCATAGATATAATATCATACGTCAACTGCTCTCAAGTGGCATAATAACGATCGATTATGTCAGGTCGAAGGAAAACCTAGCGAATCCACTAACTAAAAGTTTACCTCGAGAGCAAGTTGAGAAGTCATCGAGGGGAATTGGCTTGAAGCCTATAATCTAAAAATTGTCACTGTGGAAACCCAACCTAGTTGACTGGAGATCCCAAGATCTAGGTTCAAAAGGGACAACAGAAACTTTGTGCAATTCAAAACAAGCACTGAAGAGTTTCGTACTATTTCCCATTCCGATAATGACGCTGAGTGCTGTCTGTCATTGGTTAGGATAAGCTAAGGCTTTTAATGATCACTATATTAGGAGATGAGTCCTAATGGGGGTAAAGACAATTACCTCTCATAGTAGATCACCTATTTCAAGTAAGAAGTGTGGCCGCTTCCATGGGAACCTTTAAAGGCGGATACCCTAAAGTGCTTGATGAATCCAGGACCGTTGTTCAGGGCCAAAATGAACACAACCGTAGAACGGAAAATGGTAGAAGTAAGCTGTGTGTTGACAATTGTCTTGGTTTACATCAACGACAGAACAGTTCAAGACTATGAGTCACTGGTTTGCCAAGTAAATCCGATTGTTATTCACTAGGAAAGGTTCAAGGCGAAAGCTACCTATTTCGATGCAGCTTTATTTCATGGTAACTCTCTCAAGTGTCATCTTGAATATTATAAGAATTGTGGGGGATTGTTGGAAATTCCTATAATATTCGGGGGTATTTTTATCCTTTTGGCTTTAAGGGGTGCAATGGAAGGACACAATCCTTAGGAGAGTTGTATCCCACCCCAAGGGGTGCCCTATTGGCACCCCTTCATGCCTTATATAAGAAGGCTTTTATTCCAAATGGAGGATATAGAGAAAAACAAAAGGACTGTGATTTTTAGTTTTTCAAGTTTTCAAGAGAGAGTTACTGCCATCTTCAAGTTCGAATACTTGTCAAAGAGTGCTATTTGGACAAGAAGGAATCATTGGCCGTTGAGAATCCGTAAAACACCAGATACGGGTCAATAAGTTCTTAAGGACAGAGTGTGATCTCGACTTGAATTCACCGAAGTTTACAGGTTCTGTTTTATGGTTTTCATATTGTAGGGTTTAGGTTAAATCTATGATAATTTTCTGGTTGGATTGTTTGTTGCATGTATAATTGTTATGTAATAACACTAAATTTTGGCCAACATATGGATTATCATCAAACAATTTATTTAACCTTTTTTGGTTTGTAAGCCATTCTTCGAATAATCTTTGTAAGACACATAAATGATAGCAAAATGAAAGAAGAAAGCATACAATAACAAAATTGAATGCATTGAAAAACTAACAAATAATCATGCTTTTTTTCCTTATTAAGGGTGGGTTGATTAGGTTTGGCACAGGTTGACAATATTTATTTATCCGGTTGGTAATTTCTAATCCAATCAATCCATCTATATACTCCCAACTCGTTTATAACACGACACAATCTGTCGGGTTTAATTGAGTTGGATGCTTATCCTTACAAAAGACTGATTTATTGTATACAAATATACATACATACACACATGCACACACATATATGAAATGAGATCAATGACGAATTCACACAACCTAATTTAATATAGGATATGTCATTTAATGGTTGATAGGTATGGACCCATCCTATCGTCACTGTAAAAATTTTAAAATTCACCAATCACTTGCGGGATCCCACAACTTAATTAAGTAGTAGAATCCCAGATTTTATTTTCATTTGTATTTATTTATGGGAAAATGAAAATCAGACTCCAAACATTTAGAAAAAAATGACATAAAACTCCCCAATAATTTAAAAAACATGCAAGCCCCATTTGCTTGTAAATTTTTGGTTACTTTAAATTGAAAAAAAAAATATAATTTAACTATTTCACTATGTATTTCATCCTTATGTAAATTAACAATGTCAAATGGTTAAAACAAATAAAATCCGTTAAAAAATATGAATTATATATTTTTTTAAAAAGTAAAGAATTTCTCTAAATATTGGGGGTCTAAAAAATACTTTTCCCTTTATTTATTTGGTCATGTGTCAAACTTGAACAGCTTGAAAGCTAAATGCAAGATGGGCTTTCAACAATTATTTATTATTTTTGGTTTTCCAAAACCCAAAAAATTATAAATAAACACCAAACACAGCGTTGAGAAAAATCTGGGAGAGAGAGATTGAGAGCGCGAAAATGGCGACTGTCATCAGCAGCAGCGTTAATTTGGCAACGACTGTGACAACCAACGCTCTATCGCCCTCTCCCTCTTCTTCAATCGACTCCAAACACATTCTCTCTTCACAATTTTCATTTTCTCCGAACAGGTACAGCCTGTCCCTCCGTTATGACGCAACTCTACTTCGCTGCCGCCGCCGGAAGTCGTCGCCGTCTCCGAATGCCGCGAATTTTCAGGTAGGGTTTTGGATTTATGACGTTTTATAATGGGAATTTGATTTTTAATTTTTTGGGTTGCTTGATTTGATGTGGAATGAATAGGTAGTGGCGTCAGCAAGAGTGGAGCCATTGAAGATTATGATATCTGGAGCTCCTGCTTCTGGTAAAGGTACTCAATGTGAGCTTATCAAAAAGAAAGTAAGTTTATTTTATTTATTTATTTATCTTTAGTTACTTTCAGTTTGCAGTTCATCACTTTATGCTAATTTTAATGAAAATATGGAATGGCATAGGGCTGAAAATTGAGTAAATGTGTTGGTTTTTTTTTCCAAAGGGAAGTAAAAAGAAAATTAGATTTCCTCAATTGCGTTGTTTTCTATTTACACAAAAAGTTTCCTTTTACAAAACTCTTATGATGACCAAAAGTATTTTGGCAACTTATAAATCTAGCACGCAAGCGCACGTATCGCTCAAGTAATACAGTGATAAAACGTCGGATATCGTACCCACAGGAACTTAATATTTATCTTATTAATACCAAGACTAACCTACTTAATTTAACTAAACTATTGGGCGCGAGAGAGATTTATTAATCTAAAATTAATTGAAAGATTAAATAAATAGCAAACAACAATTTTAGAGATAAACTTTACGCGCGAGAAGAACTTAGGGTTGTAACTTCACCTAAGCATGCACACAATGAGTTCATGCGATTTTCATTCAATTGGGTTATGAATTATTGACGTAGAACATTAAACTATCTATAAGGCTCTTTCGATGGTCAAATATAAATATTCAACTTAAACCAGTTAACTATATATCTATGTTAATTAATTCAAACCAAATTCATCAAAAACAAGTTATAATATTAGCTACGCATGCCTGACATATATATTTCTATTCTAAAGGGAAGTCCATTAAAAAAAACTAGATCACGCGCTATTATTCCTACTGCTAACCCAAATTCCCTCCGTCGAGGTCATAAGGATTTACCAAGACTCTTCTATTGTTGGCCAGACAAATAAAATATGCAATCAAAGCACAAAGAATAATAAATAATAAATAACAAACCCAAAAGAATGAAAATATGCAATTAAATTAATTAATCATGTTCAAGATCCATTACAACCCTAGAGTAATGATTTAGTTACTCATGATATTTAATAAAAACATGCTAATCATCATTGATACCAAACAAGGACTCATAAAAGATAAACTAGAGAGAAAATTGAAGAAAGAACTCTCTTTTGCAGTCTCCGCCTTCAATCTCCAGCCCCAGTTAAAGCACTCGTCATTGCCTTGCTCTAGGCGTTTTTCTATGTTCTGGGACTCCAAAATTGTGTTATGAGGCTTCTAAAGTATGTTATAAGGGGCTTCTTTTAAGTCTTGGATGAGTATATACTTATATAGAAGGCCCTGGGATCTTTCCTTGTATCCTTGTGAAACCTAGAATCGCGTCCGTGTCACGACGCCCAAGTCCCAATGTCGCGACGCTGGCCTTCTTCAACTCGCGTGTCGCGATGCTCACTGACTGGAGTCGCGACGCACATATGAATTGAAGTTCTGTCTCGATTTAACACTAGGGAGCGTTGAGACGCCCATGCTAAACTCTGGAATATGGCCCAAATATGCTCCAAAATTGTCGATTCAGTACTCATTGAGTCCAATTAAGTCTTGATATGATTTTTAACTTGCAAAACACACTCAAAACACAATAAAACGCTCATAAAACTCGAGATAACACACAAAATAGTAAGATAGATGGGCGATAAATATTTGTATATTAGCTGCTCACAGTGTTTAAAAAAACGGTTGAGGCGCCCGCCTCGAGGCGCCGCCTCACCGCCTCGCGGCGAAGGCGCCTCGAGGCGGCCGCCTTATGAGGTTTTTCTGAGGCGCCCGCCTCTCTGCTCGTGAGGCGGCCGCCTCAGGCCGCCTCACGCCAAATCGGCGTGAGGCGGCTTGAGGCGCCCGCCTCACCAGCAGAGGGTTTTTTTTTTAAAAAAAAAAATTTCTAAAATGAAACGACGACTTTTTGGGCTTCCAAAACGTCGTCGTTCCATTGAACAACTGAGTGGCAGTAGAGCACCTGCACAAAAAAGGAGCATAGACCAAAGTAAGCTAATCTTGTACAAATAATGCAATTTATATAATCAAATAAAAAATAATACGACTTTATGTTATTTGTTAGGGAAAGGGAATGCTCCACAATTAGTGGATGAAGACAATACAAGTGAAGGAGGTTCTTTGGATAATGACCCATTTGATGATGACATAGATTTTGACCCAAGCTTCATGCCGCTAGACACTAATGATAGCTTATTTAGGGATTAGTTATCAATAATTTTTTGAACATACTATGAATTATGAAGAAAGTAATGTATTTTGGATTACTTATCAATAGTTTTTTGAACATACTATGATTATGATAAATGAATGTATTTTGGATTATTTTTCCGATTTTTCGATCGAGGCGCCCGCCTCACCGCCTCGAGGAGGTCCGCCTCGCGCCTCAATGGCCGGCCGCCTCGAGGCGCCGCCCCGTATTTTTAAACATTGGCTGCTCATCACACCCCCGAACTTAACATTTTGTTAGTCATTGAGCAAAACAAAACAAATAAAATAAAATAAACAAACTACAGAAATAATTCTAAGCTACTTTCTTAGGGATCACGATTGCATTTAGCATATACAACAAGCCTTTAAACCCTTAGGCGGCCCTAGTGGACGAGTTATAGTCTCGTGAAGGCTTACAGCGACGACGCCCACAAATGTCATTTAACATGCACATGCAATCATGCAAAAATAATAAAACAAATAAAACAGTCCTAATAGTTACACATAATAATGTCCACAAAGAATGCATACCCATGAAATCAAAGAACCTTCAAAGTTCCTAACGCAACTCAAATCCAAGTTCTTGAATAACTCATCTAAGTCAGACTCACAGTGTGTGTAAAGGTTCAGTTCCAGCTCGAATCCATAGTAAATCAACTCAGTGATTTCGTCTCAAAAATTGGCATCCGATGGGTCAAACCAACCTAGATATCTCAAAAATGCTCTATATTTGCCTATTAAGCTAGATATGGTATGACTTTTTCTTTTTCTTTTTCTTTTTCTTTATCTTTTGACTCACCTACCCTTTAAGGTAACATTTCTCCTCATGGTGGTCCTAACACTCGCCCATGGGTAGCTTCACGCTAATCGGTTATAGGTGGTTTATTATTATTTTTTAAAGTATTTTTTATTTTCTGCTCTTTTCATCATTCATTTTTTTCAAAAGATCTTTTTTTCTTCTACTCCAGCCATACCATATATCATAAATAATTTCAAACAGAGACAAATATCTAAGCAAACGGTCATTCATCGTCAAACAATTTTCTCAAGTAGTCACTTTGTCAACCACCTAGGCTCATACTGCTAGAAATCTATTTTTAAGTGCTTACGAGTATAACCTAGATTACCTACGCAAGACATCGGATAAAAGTCAATTGGACACTTATTATTTTCTAAGATTTCATCCGAAAGCAAACAAACTCATTATTAGACTATGTTTCACTACCTAGGACTAAAAATAATAATAATAATTTTTTTTTTGATTTTTTCGATTTTTTCGAATAGCAAGAAGCCAAGAACTAACACTAACATGCACACACACCCAAACTTAAAACTTGCATTGTCTTCAATGTAAGATAAGCGTAAAGAAACAAACAGGGAGGAACAACACTACCGTGCATGGAGTTGATCAGGCTCTTGCTGGTCAGAATTTGGCTGCGCGGGCTGTGTGGGTTACGCTAGTACCTGCATAGATAAACATACAAACTATTACACACGCAAATAAAGCCTATTCTAGATAGGACAATGCCATGGGCATTACTCTTCAAGTGCCTTTTCCAAAAATGAGGTGGCAAATAAAGATCTTCTATACTCATTGTCCATACCACCGTCTTCAAATATTTATCCTTAGGAGGTCTTGAATGGAAGATTAGATATCAGAAGGTCTTGTATGATGCTTGACTTTGAATGGTTGTGCCATTTTGTTAAGCTTATTGGCGGTATCTACGATGCTAGCTTCCCCATGTTGTGATGTGTCCTCTTGTATCAAGAGATTTTTAATAAGCTCACACAGATGCTCTTGTATAACTCCTTGTTCCACCACTTCCCCATAGATGCACTTTCGAATTTTGTCGTCTAGCTCTTCATCAGACATATGCGCAATGCATGCTTCAAGATTGTCAGTTTGAAAGTGCAGCACAAGGACTCATAAAAGATAACGCCTTGAGGCGGTCATCCTTTGACGTGCGAGGCTGACCGCCTTGAGGCGGCGATGCGGGCGCCTCAATCCAAACGGCCAAAAAAATAATGTTTCTAATTTAATGAAATGATGATTCTTAATTAATAATAAATTTATTATAAATATTTAGTAATTTAATAAAGTAATAATTGATAATTTTAACTTAGAATATTTTTGTAACTTATTTTTTATTTAAATATTTATAATAAATAATTTTATTGTTAATAATAAATTAATTTGATAACATGTTAGAAATAGGAAAGTATCTTTAAAATTGCTAGAGATATGGTAATTGATTATATGTAATTATGGGTAGATTTATCTTCCTTTTATAGAGAAGATTGAAGGCTATATAAAGCCTATTCTTGTATAGTTTAAAATAAGAAAATAAAAAAGAGGGTTTCCTCCATTTATTCATGGTATCAGTAGGTTGATCCTAGGGTTTCTTTTCACATTTTTTCCCCGGAGTCACTGTTCATGCGCACTGTTCATGCGCACTGTTCATGCATCACTGTTCACTGTTCCGGCTATATCCCTGAACTCAGACGGCTCTGATCTCCCTGTCTCCCGAGTCGCCTTCCACTGTTTTCACTGCCATGGCCGACTCGAGCAAGACTGTTACTCTGTCTAAATCCGAATATGCAGCTTTCCTCCAGTATCAGACCTCTCAGTCATCGTCCTCTGCTTCCGTTGCTCATACCGGTAATTCTATTGTCTGCATCACTCAGTCCTCACCATTGGGCCCATGGGTCCTGGACTCTGGCTCCTCTGATCACATTTCTGGTAATCCAAAACTTTTGTTTTCTTTAACTAGTTCTCATTCTCTTCCTATGGTTACTCTTGCAAACGGTTCTAAAACTGTTGCTAAAGGCATTGGACATAGGGATGACAAAATCCGGATCCGGACCCGGGTCCGGATCCGGAAGAGTTTTTGCTACCCCGGGTCCGGTTCCGGACCCGGGTAAATATTCCCGGGTCCGGACCCGGGTAGATCCGGTCTGGACCTGATTACCCAGATTCCTTTTTTTTTTTAATTTTTTTTTTTAAATTTTAATTGTATTATTTTATATTTATATTTGTATTTTGTCAATTTTATTAATTTTACTTCAATTCTTTTAATTTTTTATTATATTCTATTATTTATATATATATATATGCATAATATTTATATTTTTATTATAATCTAATTTATTATATTTATTTTTTATTTTATTTTATTTTTTTCGGACCCGGGTCTACTCGGTCCGGACCCGCGTGATCCCGGGTCTTAATTTTAAAGACTCGGTCCGGATTTTTTAGTTCCGGACCCGGGCCGGGTCCGGGTCTTGTTGCCATCTCTAATTGGACATGCCTCTCCTGTTCCCTCATTACCTCTGAAATCTGTGCTTTATGTACCAGGTTGTCCTTTCAATCTTATTTCTGTTAGTAAACTCACCAATGATCTGAATTGTTCTGTCACCTTTCTTAATCATTCTGTTCTTGTACAGGACCAGGGTACGGGACGGATAATTGGTACAAGACGTAAGTCACAAGGCCTTTATCATCTTACGCAGTCATTGCCTGCGGTCGTTTGCACCTCCATCGATTCTGCTGATGTTCTCCACAACCGTTTGGGTCACCTCAGTCTCTCTAAGCTCCAGAAGCTAGTTCCGTAACTTTCTTCATTATCTTCACTTCCATGTGAGTCATGTCAACTTGGGAAACATACTCGTGTACAGTTTCCCAAGCGAGTCAATAATCGAGCTGTGTCCCCTTTTGCGTTAATTCATTCCGATATTTGGGGTCCATGTCGTGTCAACTGACTCAACTCTGTTATGAGATTTCGGTATTTTGTGACATTTATTGATGATTACTCTCGAAATACTTGGCTATTTTTAATGAAAGACAGTTCTGAGTTATTTCCTATTTTCCAGAAATTTTGTGCTGAAATCAGAACTCAATTTGGTGTTCCTATTCGTGTATTTCGAAGTGAATGCTCTGGAGTATTTTTCTACTCCTTTTACCACTTTTATATTCTCTCCTGGTATTCTCCATGAGTCATCATGTGCCTATACACCCCAACAAAATGGTCTCGCTGAACGTAAAAACAGACATCTCATTGAGACGGCTCGTACCTTATTAATCCATAATCATATACCCTTTCGTTTCTGGGGGGATGCAGTTCTTATTGCTTGCTATCTCATTAATCGCATGCCTTCTTCTGTTTTACAAGACCAAATTCCCCACTCAATCTTATTTCCCAACCAACCTCTCTATTCGGTCCCACTTCGCATATTTGGTTGTGTGTGTTTTGTCCATAATCTAACCCCGGGATAAGATAAACTTTCTGCTAAGTCTACTAAATGCATCTTCTTAGGATATTCCCGACTTCAAAAAGGGTACCGATGTTATTCTCCAGATAATAACCGCTACGACGTCACATTCTTCGAGTCATCACCTTACTTCTCTCCTCATACCCCGACTCTTCCCACCCCTTCTACGATATTGTCTGTTCCATTCTTCCAACCCACACTTGAGACTGTGTCCACCTCGTCCTCTTCAGGTATACCACCGTCGTCCTCGTTCTATATCCTCCGTCGGCATTGACGCTGCAGCCACTGACTCACGACCTGCTCCAGCTCCTGCCCGTACCGTGGACCTTCCTGGCCCAATTGCCACCAGTAAAGGTATTCGTTCCATTCGTAATCTGCATCCTATTTATACATTTCTCAGTTATCATCGTATATCTGCTCTATATTTTGCTTTTGTCTCCACCTTGTCTTCTGTTTCTCTTCCTAGAAATATCCATGAGGCCTTGTCTGATCCAGGATGGACACAAGCAATGATGGATGAAATGGCTGCTTTACACTCAAGTGGCACTTGGGATTTGGTTCCGTTACCCCCTGGAAAATCTACAGCTGGTTGCCAATGGGTTTATGTGGTGAAAGTTGGTCCTGATGGGCAGGTTGATCGACTCAAGGCTCGCCTGGTTGCTAAAGGTTATACCCAGATATTTGGTTTGGACTATTCTGACACTTTTTCTCCTGTAGCCAAAATTGCTTCTGTCCGTTTGTTTCTCTCAATGGCTGCTATGCGTCACTGGCCGCTCTATCAGCTAGACATCAAGAATGCCTTTCTTCATGGAGACCTCCAGGAGGAAGTCTATATGGAGCAACCATCTGGTTTTGTTGCTCAGGGGGAGTATGGTCTGGTTTGTCGGCTTCGTCGCTCTTTGTATGGTCTCAAACAGTCTCCTCGTGCTTGGTTTGGGAGGTTCAGTACTGTCATTCAGAAATTTGGTATGACTCGTAGCGAGGCAGACCACTCGGTTTTCTATCGACATTCCAATGGCCAATGCATTTACTTAGTTGTATATGTGGACAATATAGTCATTACTGGAAGTGACCAAGAGGCATTCGACAACTGAAAACACACTTATTTAATCATTTTCAGACTAAGGATTTGGGACTACTAAAGTACTTCCTTGGCATAGAAGTAGATTACATACTGATATAGTCTATCTCTCAGAGAAAATATGCTCTAGACATTCTTTAGGAAACTGACATGTTAGATTGTAAACCTGTTGACACGCCCATGGATCCAAATGTTAAACTTCTACCAAAAGAAGGGGAGCCATTGGAGAACCCTGAGGAGTACAGGAAACTAGTTGGAGAGCAGCTAAAAGACCCTAGACAATACAGACGGTTAGTTGGAAAGTTGAACTATCTTACAATTACTCGCCCGTATATCTCATTTCCAGTCAGTGTGCTTAGCCAGTTCCTACAAACTCCATGTGAGAGTCATTGGGATGTTGTCATACGCATTCTTAAATATATCAAGAAAGCGCTAGGACACGGATTATTGTATGAAGATAAGGCAATACTCATATAGTTGGATATTTTGATGCAGATTATGCAGGTTCTCCGTCCGACAGGCGTTCTACTACAGGATATTGTGTTTTAATTGGAGGCAACCTAATATCCTGGGAAAGTAAGAAACAAGCAGTTGTCGCCAGGTCTAGTGCAGAAGCAGAATATCGAGCTATGGCCTTGGCAACATGTGAGTTAATATGGTTAAAACAGTTGTTACAGGAATTAGAGTTTGGAGGTGGACACAAATGAAGCTAATTTGTGACAACCAGACAGCTCTACATATAGCATCTAACCCCGTGTTTCATGAAAGGACCAAACACATAGAAGTTGATTGTCACTTTATCAGGGATAAAATTTTATCTGGATGCATGGTCACTAGCTTTGTCAACTCTGAAAGGCAATTAGCAGACATCCTTACTAAGTCTCTTCGCGGTCCTCGTATTGATATTATTTGTAACAAACTTGGTGCATATGATTTATATGCTCCAGCTTGAGAGGGAGTGTTAGAAATAAGAAAGTATCTTAAAGATTGCTAGAGATATGATAATTGATTGTATGTAATTATGGGTAGATTTATCTTCCTTTTATAGAGAAGACTGAAGGCTATATAAAGCCTATTCTTGTATAGTTTAAAATAAGAAAATAAAAAAGAGGGTTTCCTCCATTTCTTCAGTAATAATAATTTTCATTATTTTTATGATATAATTTGATGTAATACAATTTGATACATGAATATCATCAAAAATCAAAAAATCCAATAGACAGTAGCAAAAGTTGACTTCCTGCAAAAAAAATACAAAAAATAATTAATAATTTATTAAATTATGTAAGAATTACAATAAAATAATTTTAAAATCCAACACACTTTATAATAAAAGTGTTAAGCAGCTGTACACCATATATTTAGAAGATTATTAATTTTTTAATAAAAAATAAATAAAGAAATAGACAAGGCAGTATTTCACATTTATTAGTTTTGCACGTGGCCAAAGAGTCTTCTCCTTTTTCATTTCTTTTATTTTTGTTTCTTCTTACTTTTGCGTCAAAAGTCGGCTTCTTCTTCTTCATTTCTTCATTTTTGCTTCTTTTTTTTTGCGTAAAAAATCAGCTTATTCTTCTTCGTTTCTTCAATTTTTGGAGATTTATTTTCTGGAGATTTACTTTTGCGACGACCACTTTTTGTGTCACCTCTTCGTCATCGTGAGGCGGCCGCCTCACGTCGATGAAGCGGGTGAAATACAAAACCCGCCAGAGGCGGACGCCTTGACCCGCCAACGTCGCGAGGCGGTGACGCGGCGCCTCTAGCCGTTTTTTTAAACAATGATCAAAACTAACCTACTTAACTTAACTAAACAATTGGGCGCGAGAGAGATTTATTAATATAAAATTAATTGAAAGATTAAATAACTAGTAAACAATAATTTTGGAGATAAACTTTATGCGCGAGAAGAATTTAAGGTTGTAACTTCATCTAAGCATGCACACGATGAGTTCATGCGCTTTTCATTCAATTGGATTGTTACGAATTATTAACCTAGAACACTAAACCATCTACAAGCCTCTTTCGATAGTCAGGTATAAATATTCAACTTAAATCAATTAAATATATGTCTATGTTAATTAATTCAAACCAAATACAAGTTCTAATATTGGCTATGTATGCCCGGCGGGTATATTTCTATCCTGAAGGGAAATTCATTCAAAAGAACGAGATCACGCGCTATTATTTCCAGGACTAACCCAAATTCCCTCTGTCGAGTTCCTAAAGATTTCCCAAGACTATTCTATTTTTGGTCAAACAAATAAAATATGCAATCAAAGCACAGATAATAATAAATAATAAATAAAAAACCCAAAATAATGAAAATATGCAATTAAATTAATTAATCATGCTCAAGGTCCATTATAAGCCTAGAGTAATAATTTAACTACTCGTGATATTCAATAAAAACATGCTAATCATTATTGATACAAAACAATGACTCATAAAAGAAAAACTAGAGAGAAAATGGAAGAAATGACTCTCGTTTGCAGTCTTCGTCTTCAATCTCCAGCCCCAATTAAAGCACTCGTCATTGTCTTGCTCTAGGCGTTCTTCTATGCTCCGGGGCTTTTAAATTGTGTTATGAGGCTTTTAAAGTATGTTATGAGGCTTCTTTTAGGTCTGGGACGAGTATATGCTTATATAGAAGGCCCTGAGATCTTTCTTTGTTAAGAAATTTGAGTCGTCGTGAAACTTGGAATCATGTCCATGCACGTCGCCCAAGTCTTGGCATTGCGACGCTGGCCTTCTTTAACTCGCGTGTCAAGACGACGCTCACTGACAGGAGTCGTGACGCACACATGAATTGAGGTTTTGTCTCGATTTAACACTAGTGAGCGTCGCGACGCGCTGTTCAGCGTCAAGGCGCTCATGCTGAACTCTGGAATATGGCCCAAATATGCTCCAATATTGCCGATTCATTACTCATTGAGTCCAATTAAGTCTTGATATGATTTTTAACCTGCAAAACACATCAAAGTGCTCATAAAACTCAAAATAACACACAAAACACTAAGATAGAGGGGCGGTACATATTTGTATATTAGCCGCTCATCAGCAACACTTGTCAATAGTAGAGAACTCGTCCATTGCTACATACAAAGATAAGTAGTATGAGTAGAAAATTCACGAGCATAAGATGTGGCTATGTGCTGTTGGAGTGGTGCAAATTCAATTATTCATAGCGCTTCTCCTTTGGATATCGACTACTTTAAGAAAATAGCTAGTCATAATTATTATTTTATTTTTTAAAAAAAAAATAAAAATCAATGAATCCTAAACAGCTAAACTGGTGTAAAAGTGATTATTAGATATGTTAGAAGATTTATTTTTATTTAAATCGATCTACAATAACCTACTATCTTTTTATGAGTAGAAGATATGTTAGAAGTGTGACTGTAATTTTTGAGGAAAGGTTTCAAGACTTGTAGCATTACTAGTTTCTTAATTGTTTATTTGCTTGGACTGAATAATCTGGCCCGTGCAAAAGGGAGCAATAGCCTCAAGGATAATCCTACATCAACCTTCCCTTCTTTTTGCTATGCTTTTCTCTTCCTTTGTTGGAAAAGTGGAATGATTGGAGAGTGATATCTTGGACATTTTTAGCGTCTTTCTTAGTTGTGTATATGCAGGTGGGTTGCGACCAAACTCCAAAGGTTTGGAACCTCCTCTTTAATCCTTTTTTTCAATGAGCTTCGAAAATTGGCATCCTTTCTATTAGATCAATTCTGTTCTAAATTTCAATCATTCACTCACATAATAGACTGCAGAGCAGTCAGCGGTGAGTACATGATTATTATTAGAAAGTCTATTTGTTGCTTCCTCTACCATTTTCAAGAGATATTCAGAAAGGAATGATTAGCATATTGTCCAGAGCTTGTTTACTCTATCTTGTGTAGGAAGGGCTCTTAAGTATATAATTGTCTATTTGGATAAACACTATAATTCATTACACCCTTTTGCAACCACCAGATCTGATTCCGTAGTTCAGATCTTCTGTTAGTCCATTGTTTTCCAGATTCTGATAGTTATTTACAGTTACTGACTGTTATATTCAGTTACATGCTGTTTAATTCCTTTGATTGACTCTCTTTCTATTTGATCAATAGTTTTAATCTAATTATATAGTTGAGTTAAATATAATTATATAATTGAGAATGGAAAAATATATGTGCCACAACACATGCAAAGTATGTCATCAAAGTGTTACATTCTGCACAGCTGCTTATAGTTTGCTTTTTCCCATGGCATAGACATGCAACCTGCACGTGTGCACATCATGCATTGCCCTGTTTAGGTGAACTTGCGTGTATTGAGTAACTTTAGAGTCTTAAACAAACTATCTCAATTCTTAAGATGGCTTTCCTTTTACCAACCTCACCTTTTATTTCTTTTCGAGTCTAGGATTTTGTTTCTTGTTCTCTTTTCTTGGCACACATATCTACATATTTAAACAACATTGTCACGGTCAAATTATCGGGCTCAGTCTTTTAAGCTAAGCAGTTTAATCGGTGATTAATCACTGATCGTTAGTGTAGCGATTCGAATTGGCCGAAAATCACCAATTTAGTTTTCCGCCAATTTTGCGCATTTTTTGCCAAGTTATCACCGATTTTCGATTTTTGAAAATCACCTGATTTGCAAAAATACTCATTTTCTTCTTCTTCTTAAAAGATTTAGTCTTCTCTCTCAATTTTATGATTGTTTAATCTTTTTTTAATGATAAATGAATGATTTTTAGTGATTTTTGGAGGATATTGATAAATGCGTTTTTAAAAAAATAAAAAATTCTCTGTCATACGAAATGTCAAATTTACTCTTTCCGGTTAATTTTTGATTAATCCTGAATATTTCCGATTAATCACACATCGCTGCTTTTGATTTCCAATTAAACTGCCTAGCTTTTAAGAGAGTAAGATGAGAATTTCAACTGCTTTATGGCTTAAGCTGTTTGCTTTGAGAGGTTTAGGCAGTTGCTGGCTGTACTTTGACAATAGAAAGGAAAATATTACATTTTAATATAATAGATGAAATTTGTACAGTTTGGAGGATGTGGAAAGTGAGGAGAAAAAATGTCTTTGGACATTGGTGGTCTGAGTGGGGGCTTTGTATGTGTATTTTTCTTTTTTAGGCCATTGGTGTTTCGCATGTTCATCTTCAGTACACACAAAAGTATCCACATAATAAATTTCACGATGATAGATCAGAGGAAACAAAATCATTATTTTTTTCAGCTAGATTAACATTGACAGCATTCATTATTTGATGGAAAATATGTTTGTCAGAATAAGATTAAAAGATTTGTCAAAGTTTTAATGACAAGTAACTATTGCCTAGTTTAGTCTGAAATTCATTTCTGGCTCTACAAAAGAGTTTTTCTGTAAACTAGTACTAGTTTCTGTGTTAAATTTTAAAAATCCTTTTTCTATATCTTTCCACCGAAAAATGCAGTGTTGATGGTTCACAAAAAAGAAGTCATGCTTGTTGTCATTACTTGGATGCCACTGAGTTACTGACATTTATTCATTATACTCTTAACTGCTCCTGAAAGAAAAACAGATTGAATGAATTCATCCTTATATATGCAGTATGGCTTGGTGCATGTTGCTGCTGGAGATTTACTAAGGGCTGAAATTGCTGCTGGAAGTGAAAATGGAAAGCGTGCAAGGGAATACATGGAAAAAGGACAGTTGGTGCCTAATGAAATTGTGGTCATGGTAGGGTGGAATATGAAAATTGATGTAAAAACTGACATAAAAACCATTATCTCTGTTGATTCCTTGGTTTCATTGCTACAGATGGTGAAGGAGCGTCTGTCACAGCCAGATTCTCAAGAAAATGGCTGGCTGTTGGATGGATACCCTAGAAGCTCATCTCAGGCAACTGCTCTTAAACAATATGGTTTCCAGCCTGATCTTTTCATTCTGTTAGAAGTAAGAACTGTTTGTCGCTGTTGTTTGCTTATCTGAATGTTATAATTTCTTTAATATTTCTTGCTGAGTAATAGTAAATGTGCATACAATTCTTGGGGCGGAATTGTAATTATGGTTTGTCACTATGTTTGCAGGTCCCAGAAGATATTCTTGTTGAGAGAGTGGTGGGTCGTAGGTTAGATCCTGTAACTGGGAAAATATACCACTTAAAGTACTCTCCACCAGAAACTGAAGAGATAGCTGCAAGGCTGACCCAACGCTTTGATGATACCGAAGAGAAGGCACGACCCTGACTATCCCTTCCAGTTTTAAAACTTTTGACTAGATAAAATTACCTGTATTCTTTGGTCTCTTTTGCTTCATCTCAATGGTGGCCTTTTCTCGTTTATGGTCATTCATGGCTATTAATTGAGGTAATTCTAGGAAAACTTTCTTATTTTAACACATTTGGCTCTCTATAGGTGAAGCTGCGTTTGAAGACTCATCATCAGAATGTCGAGGCAGTACTTTCAATGTATGAAGACATCACAATCAAGGTACGTGATATGATCTCTCTCTCTCTTTATCTCTCCATTTACTTCTGTAAATATCTCTATATGTGTGTGTGATTAACTTAGGGATAGTGACTAAGCTTTTATAGATTCATGCAAAACTATAAACGGCTTCAGTTATTGTTGTATGAATCATCACTAGCTTTTATGCAATCTGCGTGACCTACAAGTGCTCGTGTACAATGTGCCACTGCCTTCTATGTGTGTGCTGCAACTATGATACTCATAATGATGTGGCCACTAGCTCATCAAATCTGTATCTTTGAAAGTTTATGACATTGACAAACAAATTTTTAGCAAATGACTGGGAAAATAAAGGAAACAAAAAATTGAATAAGGTGAATGGTAAATCCACTGAATTGTTTTTCTAGGCTCTTATCGTCAAAGACTCAAAATAGTACATGCACCATTGCATTTCAAGGTATATTGATGATTTATGTTTGAAAACTGAGGTAGAATGCTTGAACGGACTGATCATAATGCAGTACAGAGACCGCAAATAAGATGCATATGCTTTAGTCATAGTTGCCTTATTATCTTATAGTCACTTATAGATGTCAAGAATCTGATTATTGGCATGAGAATACTTTCTGCTTGAATACAGTAGAAAAGAAAAGAAAATATCTATGCAGGTATACAATTGGGTTGCTTTACTGGTTAGCATAGCTCGTTCATCGTGATATTGAAGTTGGAGGACTTTTATTTCTTTTCAGGTTGATGGAAGTGTGACCAAGAAAGTTGTTTTCGCTCAAATTGACGCTGCTTTGACAAATCTACTGGAACAAAGAAAGAGTGCATTGGGATCTTTGGCTGCATAATGTCAGAATATGAATAGGTAAACACAAGGTTTATTTTCCGATCTCTTGCAACTCTGAATAATCACCATACTGTTGTCTTATACTCAGGTTTAGTCCAGGCTGAGCAATAAGTAGTTAAATACAAGTGTCAATTCCATTACATACCCCAATATAAATCCTGTCAAATGACGATTCAAAGCTATTCTTTGAGTGCAAGTTCTGGTAATTATTTATTGTGAAAATGTAGAAGCACCAATTGAATTTATTTAAATTTGATTATATTTGTCATCCATGTGTCATGTGAGTTCATGTTTTGAGAAATATTTAACATCCGAAAAGAGGAAAGAGCGGAGTCTATGTCTAAAATGATATGCGTTGAAAAAGAGCAGATTCCTAGAGCCTTTCAACATATAGATTACTATTGTTAAATAATGGGTTATTATCTTTTTAGTACTTGAAGTATGGTGAAATAATAAATGACTACAACAATGTAACATTTTATTAACTTAACCATACAAAATAACACCTATTTTTCTTTACCACTATTAGTGAAACGATGGTGGCATGATGACGTCACAATGGCAAATCTTTCTTTGCACTGAAAGTTATCTAAAATTTTAGCATTTCATAAAATTTGAAGAGCCCAATTATTCTTTTAAACCCCAAATAATCTATCTACAATTTCTTTTCATTGTTAATTTTGTTTTGTTATATTTAATTTATTATTGATATAAAAGGCATTTTATAATTTTACAAGTTAACTAGCGAAAAAGTAAAAGTAATAAAATATGTGATAAAATAGTTTTCTTATGTGTTGAGTAATTATTATAGTAATTTGTTATTTCTTTACTATCATATTTCATTTAACTTCAACATTTACACCTAAAAAAATATGAAAGTAGTGACAACAATTATAGATATTGGTACAAATATAGATATGTTTTGACCCTTCAAAATTTTATGAGAAGATTCATCTCTTTGCTATTTCCAATCATTTATCAAATTCCCAAAATGTCCTCAAAATATGTTATTTTCAATGTCTTTTTTCTTCACAACCAAACTATGGAATGGTTTGAAATTGAAACAAGCTTAGACTTATTCAAATTAAAGGTATTAGGCATGTTTCTTAATGTTTTGAATTAGTATATGGTTGTGGTTGGATTGATTGAAGTTTCTTTACTGATTCTCAAGCACCTTGATCTTCAAACAAATTGACCCAATGGTTTATTATTATAAATTGATGTTTGACACTTGCAATATTTATATTAATTTATGAAAGAAAATTGCCCTATGAATCACGTTATGGTTCACTTTATTATAAATGATTTGTCACTCATGCATACAATGATTCTTCATTTTCAAAGTTATCTTTCTATTTGACCTTGACTATTCAGAGCTGATTTTTTTTTTTAAAAAAAAAATAATAAATAAACAAAATTATGCCAATGAAGAAAAAAGAGTTAACACATGCCTTTACGTGCCCTCCCGTTGGAGAGATTCTTTGGTGCAACAGTGGTATGAGTAACGTGGTACCACAAACGAATTAAAAAATGACATGTGGAGTTTCTTAACCTATTTTTTAGTTGTTTTTTAATTTTTAACACGCGTGGCAGTGAATGATTGACTTGTTGTATGGATGACGTGGTACCACTGTTGCATAGAAGATTTTCTCCTCCCGTTGGGGAAGATGTGAGAAGAGAACTACTTTATTAGGAGGAAAAGTTAAGTGGGACGGTTCTATCATATTATGTGTGATATTTGTTTTCTCGTAGTGGGTTAATTTCAAATTTTATGTTTATTTGCAAAAAAGTTAGTGAATTGATATGGATGACGTAATCTACTTCATTGTGTGAATCTGCACCTATGTATGTAGACGATGGCACACTCGTAAAGAACTGAACTTAATCACAAATGAAGAGAAAAAGGTGTAATTTATGAACAAATTACAAAAAAAATGGTGTTGCTCTACAAAAAAAAAAGGGGACAAATTTCATTAGTGTACATGAATTGGGCATGATTGCTATGTGGAAGAGGCAGTGGTCGACCGAGAGATTGTTGGGGAGACCAAACATGCAGCCAAAGCCCTTTCTAAACTATTTACAATCTCAGTCATTGAAGGCCTAACTCTACCTTCCAATGTAACACAATCAGCTGCCAAATAACCAACATATGCCACTGCCTCTATTTCAAATGGTGTTGGTGGTGGCACATTTGGATCCAAAACTCTGTGAATTTCATCTTGAACTATATATGGAACAACAAAATCAACCACATTCCTCGGCACGTCATTCTCGTTCCGATGAATTGCCCGGTAACCGGATAATATCTCTAATAGTACTACTCCAAAACTATACACGTCGCTCTTTTCAGTAAGCTGTTGAAGTCTATAGTACTCGGGGTCCATGTACCCTACTGTGCCTGCAGCACGTAGCGACAAGTGTGACCTGTCGTCCTCGGGAAACATCAAAGATAGTCCGAAATCGGACACTTTGGCATTCCACGTGGCGTCGAGTAGTATGTTTGATGACTTGATATCGCGGTGTATGATCGAGGGTACAACATACTCATGCAAGTATTCAATCCCTCTAGCTGCATCTAAGGCAACCTTAATCCGAGCAGGCCATGACTTTAGTGGTGATGTACTTTGTGGGTTGTGGATATGATCATGGAGAGTACCATTTTCCAAGTACTCGTAGATCAACACTCGCTCATTGCAATCCTCACAAAACCCTAATAAACGAACAAGATTCTTGTGATGAAGGCGAGATAAAGATTCAAGTTCATTGATGAAAGCATGGTCCTTGTCTTCTTGGCGCTTGGTGCCAACGGCATAAGATGAAGTGCTTGATACTTCCGCTCGTTTAACAGCTACTTGGCGCCCATCATCTAATGTTGCTTTGTACACTGACCCAAAACTTCCTGTGCCAATCTTGTGATCTTCTGAAAAATTGCTTGTGGCTTCAAGTAGAATTTCTAAAGGAAATTCCTCCAAATGACCTGCATTTCCCATGCTAGCCAATTGGCTAAGCTTTTTCTGCAGAACCGGTGGTGGTTGTGCTTGCGGGGTTTGGTATTGGCCCGCGGCCGCAGCCTCATCAAGGCGTCCGGAATCATGTACACGGCAGCTGCTACACTTGCAGTGTTTGTAGAGAAAGAAAGCAGATACAAGCACCAGCACCAATGATCCTAAACAGCCCACAACTAGAAGAGCCACCATTCTCCCACTCCAGCCGCTACTTCCAGAATCTGGTGGCGGCTGCGGCTGAGGCGGAGGACTAGATGGGACTTTTGTGAGACAAGGCTGGCAAATATATTGTCCTTCGCCACAAAACTTGCCAGAACCGGGCAATATTGACCCACATGGACAAGTGTTTGTACATGGTCCTGGTAAAACTTCCTCAAAAACCATAAAATTTGAGCTAAAATTTTCATTGCCCCAACAATAAAGAGAGAAATTCCGTGACAAAACTCCACAGAAAACGCTTCGTTTTGCTTCAATCGACACAAAAGGAACTCCTTGCAAAGCATTTGGCAAAGAGAAATCATTTTGTCCCCAACAAACAACTGTCTGATTTTTTCTCAGAGCACAGCTACGATTTTCTCCCAAGGCCAAACCTGTGAACTTACCTTGCGGCACTTCACCCACAAAATCTCCCCAACAGTGCAAGTCCTGATCAACAGTAATGGCACAAACGTGCCTAAAACCAGCAGCAACCGCGCTGTAAGTCCCATTTGGGTTATGCTGAGTGACATTGGTTGGAGATCCGAAACAAGTGATCGTATAATTTTGTGTCAACCCGCAAACAAAATCTTCACCAACAGCGATATTAGAGAAGTTTTGAGTCGAAGTTGAGTTGAATTCAGGCCACTGCCACCAAAGGAGGCTGTTAGTCCCCTGGACGAGGCCACAAATGTGTGAGTTTCCAGATTCAAGTTGTTGCAAAGCAGGGCCTTTATATATCCTCTTATACTCAAACGTATTACCATTAGAGAATCTCCAGCAATGCATAACGGAACTAGAAAAAGATGAAAATGTTCTTAACGTGCACAAGAATCCATCTCCGGATACAATACTTGTAAATGAAGCATTGGGATTTACAGGGATAAACTGAGGAGCTGAACAATTGAGGGTAGCTCTTCCGGGTAAAGAAGAAGGTATCAACGCGCAAACTAGAGTTTGGTTTGCAGATTCCGAAATAGAGAAAGTGGCGAGCGAAGAATTGGAGGGAAATAAACAGACAAAGAATAGTAAAGGCAGCCAAAATGGGGTGTTAGAGGTGAAGGGAAGAGCCATGGCAGTGATGGAGAATTATTGTTGAATGATTTGATAATTTCATGATGATTCAAATTTGATGGTTCGAAGATTTTTGGTGATGGTTTTGTAATGGAAAAAGGGAAACGCGGTTTGGTGGAGTTAACTGAGGACCAACGACCAAGTCGTTTTGAGAATAAGACGAAGAACAAGTAATTGTTTAGAAATGAGGGCGCGTGTGGTCAAGACCTTGAAAGGCTCAGTGATTCACTCGGCTCTCTATTATGGACACACACACACTACACCATAACCCACCAAATGAAAGTCCGGATCCGACCCGAGTTAGATTGGACCAGGTCTCAGTACCTGGAATTTAGTAGTTTTAAAATTGGAGCCTCCATATACAAAATTAGTTTGGTAGTCATCCCTCATTAGAAAAGAACTCTCTCTATATATATATATAAATTCTCAAATATGAATATCCACACTTCATATAATACGGACTTGTCTCCTTACACATCTTATAAAAATATATAAATATAAATAAAAATTCTCAAATATAGATATATAAAGTGCGGATTTGTCTCTTTACACATCTTGTAAAATTTTGAGTTTATAGTCAAATTTACCCTAATACTTATTACGCTAATGACTTTTTATATAGCAAAGCCTGACCCGAGCCCAAGTCGAGCTTACATAAAAAAGCCTGAGCCGAGGCCAAAGTTTTTTCTAAAAGAATTTATAAGATAATTTAAATTTTATTAAATATACCCACTATTTAAATTAATTTTTATAAAATATATATATATATAAATCTTTTCAAGCTCAGGTTTAGTCCAAGTCCGAAGATATTCAAGTCGGGCTTTTGTGGTAAACTTTGGGCTTGGGCCATATATCCGAGTAATTATGAAACGTGCTTTTATTCATACCGAGTACAAATAGTATTAATCCTCTTGAAGATTACCCAACTTTTAGAATTTATGAGTTTTGGTACTTTTATAAGTTGAATTGTCTATCATTCACTTTTCGGTACAATTTTATCATCATTCTTCTTCTTTTTTCTTTTTTAATTATTACTTGCACTTTATAATTTTAAGTTTTTGTTGAAATATTTACATTAACGTGATATTATAATCAAGAGTGTCTGTCGGTCGTCTTTGCTCTCGATCTCATCATATTTACATTAAACAAATACGATGAATTGTTCAATTTTTTGATCAAGTGATTTTGTTATTATTATTTTCAAACCAATAATTCTTGAATGATCCATTTTCTCCTATCTCATCATCAAGTCTTCCACTATAATTTTAACCCAATATACATGCAACATAACATAGCTTCGACCCAACAAATTTGACCAGAATATTGCATCATTACTTTCAAGAGTCCTCCCAAAAAATTGTACTTTTTTTTTTCTTTTTTTGTAAATAGACAAGATTTAAGGGCCATTAAGATATATAGCCATCTTTCATTTTTCTTTTTCTTTTTAACTATACAACTTTCATTAAATAATAATAATAATAATGTTGATGGTGATTTCTGTGACTAAGGAATTTGAACAGTTCGGTAAGGGCAGAGGGGGAACTTTCCTTTTCAGGAGGACCAGATGTTCAGAGGGTATGGGTTATTTTTCGACCCGATGCGGAGCTCGGACCCAATTTCCTGGATCTGACAGACCAGAGGACACAGCATGGCGCAGATTTAAGAGACCGATTTTTTGAAGACCGACGTGTGACTGAGGTAGTTTAGACCTTTCCCTCTGGCACATACCATTATTTGAAAGCTCTTTCCAGGCTGACACTATTATTGTTGCGTGTGGCAGTGCCTAAAAACATGGTGATTTTACAAGCCATCAGGTAGCAGGTTTGCTTTCGGCAAAGACAGTTTTGGGGTAGAGAACCAGTCAATCAACCAGATGGTCACGTGGGTGATGTTATTAAGGCGTGGGAACAGTGTTGTAGTTCTCTGAGTTTATAAAGAAAAGTTAGTTTCATTTGTAAGGGGATAGCGAAATTTGTAACAAAAAGATAGAGCACAGCTTGTAAAAACTTGAAAGGCAAACAGCTCGGTTATGCTTAGATCTTCCTTGAAAACAGGTAGACCGAGCTAGTTTTCATAATAAAAACAACACCTCATTTTGTGCCCTTGGACGTAGGTTGGACTTGCTCCGCCGAACCATGTTAAACTCTCTTGTCGATTTTTATTTTTTCTTTGCCTTTTTGCTACATTTGCTTTTGGTCTCCCATAACCAAACAAATTCAAGGTTGAAGGAGGATTGTCTCGGGAGGGTTATCTCGAAACTGCCCCTGGGATGAAAATCACTCGTCAACAGTTGGCGCCGTCTGTGGGGAGAGAATAAAAAGCAACTTGCGTAGTGAGATGATGGTATAAGGTGGAAACCATGGGTCGTTGGAGAGTTCAGAAGAAGAGTGGTTTGGGAAAGCGAATGGAAGACTAGATGAAAAGGAAAGGGAATGGGAAGAAGATGGTCAGAACGGAAAGAGAAAAGAGTTCGCAAGAAGAATGAAGATCGACGAAAGTGGAAAAGATGGGGGAAGAACGCATCAGAGGTTAGGACAGTAGCAGCTCCCCCTATTGAGTTGTAGAATGGAATGTAAAAAGGATGGACAACGATCACCTATTAGGACTGAGTTGTAGAATGAAATGTATCGTCAAAACTGGGTGACGTTTGCCGGTCATAGCTGAACAAGCTCCTATGAGAGAAGGTGTTACGCTTGTTCGGCCTGCCAGGTCCTCATTTCCAGGAGAGAGGTAGTGCTGAAGGATTAGCCAAGGAACAAGTCGGTTGAGGGCACGAGGTCGACATCTATCGGGGCCTCTCCATTCAGCACAGTGGCCTCCCCGGATAAGAGGAAAGGAGAAAAATCTCACGGGGGCCACCAAAGACCATGGGAATGGTTCTCGACCGAGCTCCAGAATTGTCCAGAGATGCTTATGGAGTGCTCGGCACAAAGGGACCCTGTTAGCATGGTCCAAAACTTTAAAATCAAGTTCAGACCATAAGGATCTGAAGAAGTTCGGACTAGAAGATGTGTCGGAATCCAAGACAAGAACCAGAAATGATTGTAAAAGCCTCTCTTAAAATGACCCGCAAAGAGTTGTAAAAAGGGCAGCAGGTCCCTTGAATATGAATAAAACTTTCTCTTTTGAATTAAGAAACTTGTCCATTTTACTTGTTTATTAATTGAATGCGAAAGCTATGTTCAATATTCTTGGGATATGCTCGATGCGAAGGGGTGATCGGTAGTTAGGAAAGGCACCAAGCCCGTGACACGCCAATCCCGGGTGTCATTATCAAACCCTCGGGTGAAAGTGTTCCGACCTGACTCCTTTCACCTTTGAGGATCCAGAACGCATCAAAGGATGAAGTGCATGTGGAAAAAGCGTGAACCCCTCGCGACACGCCAATCTCGGGTGTCATTATCAAACCCCCAAGGCCGGAGCATTACTACCCATGACTCGCATCTTTGAGGAATAGATCAGGTAAACCGAACCCAGTGAGGTTTCTTCCCATGTGAGTCGACTGGTGAATCCCGTTGAGAACCATCAGAGCACATGGCATGGGGATGACCGAATGGCCTCCATGAACATTGTGGTCTCGGGTAAACCAGACCCATGGAGGTTTCTTCCCCTGCGAGTCGGCTGGTGAGTCTCGTTGGGAACCACCAACGGTTGGCGCACACGGGGAGTCTTCTTCCCCCGTGGGGTAACTGCCTAACCGCCTCGGATCAGGAAAAGCATGGCACGATGAGGTTTCTACCCTCATAGCACTTGCAGGCTCCAGAGCCGCCCATCATGAGGAGGTTTATGCCCTCAGGGTCTCAGCCGCTCACCAATCTGTAGCCCGGCTAGCCGGGACGCTGAATTGTAAGGTTCATAATTGCGTTTTGAGAGGCACCAGACAGGACGCTGCCTCGGGGCACCCGAGTTGTTATCTTTTCGGGTCTGTGTGGAGTATGTGATAAGTCACCTCCATTGTGCTAACCTTGTCTTGTTCCACCATTTGTTTTTGTTGATGCCTGGCAATGAGACGTCTGGGCCGGGATCCGCGGAGCCTCAGAGGTTGAAATTATTCCCTCATGATTAAGTCTCATATGTTCCACCAGCTCGGGGCTGGATTCGTTCCGTCGAGGCTATTATGTTCCACCAGCTCGGGGCTGGATTCGTTCCGTCGAGGCTGCTATGTTCCACCAGCTCGGGGCTTGATTCGCTCCCCTGAGGCTACTATGATTCAACCAGCTCGGGGCTGGATTCATTCCGCCGAGGCTACTATATTCCACCAGTTCGGGGCTGGATTAGTTCTACCGAGACTATTATGTTCCACCAGCTCGGGGCTGGATTAGTTCCACCGAGACTATCTTGCTCCATCAGCTCGGGGTCGGGTTACGTCCCACCGAGTGCACAAGATCGGCATGGGGACGGAGCATTCCCCCATGGCAGGACCTTCATTGGTGTGGAGAGGTAATATTCCCCCAGAGCCAAGTGTTCTTTTCAGCTCGGGGTCGAGTTACGTCCCACCGAGTGCACAAGATCGGCATGGGGACGGAGCATTCCCCCATGACCGGACCTTTATTGGTCTAGGGAGGTAACATTCCCCCAGAGCCAAGTTTTCTCTTCAGCTCGGGGTCAGGTTACTTCCCACCGAGTGCACAAGATCGGCATGGAGACGGGGCATTCCCCCATGCTCGGACCTTCATTGGTCTGGGGAGGTAACATTCCCCTAGAGCCAAATGTTTTGACGGCTCGGTTCATGTCATCGGTTTGGGGGTAGAAGGTTCCCCTCATTACCGGTTCGAATTGGTCGAGATCAAGATTTCTCAACACATTCAGCTTGGAAAAGCAGGTTAGAAAATTTGAAGCCAAAATAAACTAAGTAAGGGAAACATGAAATGAAACATTCTGAACATATTACATAAGAGAAGTGGTGGTTGTTGTTACAAAAAGAAAGTATATTGTTCAAGTTTACAAAGGGCCCCCTCAGGGTCGCCCTCATTCATCGGCATGCGCATGGGCAAATTGTTCATCTTGGCCGGGTCCGGGTGGCAGGACTTCAGGCACGGGCTCAGCATGAGGGGCCTCGGTTTCGGCCTGGGGGGCATGAGGGGCTTCGACAACCTCGATTCTAGAGGCAGGAGCGGGTGCCTCAGGCTAGATCTCCTCAGGGGATGGGGACATGAGACCCAACATATAGGAGCATAATTTGTCGAAAGCGTACACAACTGTGAGCAACTCCTTTTCGGTGGTTGTGTAGTTGAGTTGAGCTTCATTCAAAGTTCTGCTGGGGTAGTAAATGGTGTGGAAAATCTTTGCTTTGCGTTGTCCTAAAACTGCACCTACAGTAAAATCACTAGCATCGCAAATCACTTCAAATGGAAGGGTCCAGTCTGGTGCTACTATGATGGGGGCAGAAATCAGCTTCTGTTTTAAGATCTCAAAAGCTTCCTGACATTCTTTGGTGAAGTTGAAAGACATATCATTTTCCAGAAAATTGCATAGAGGTTTAGCAATCTTGGAAAAGTCTTTGATAAATCTCCTGTAAAAACCTGCATGTCCAAGAAAGTTCCGAATCCCTTTGACTGATGTCGGCGGAGGTAGTTTTTCAATTGTTTCAATATTTGCTTTGTCTACCTCGATTCCCTTTTGTGAGATCCGATGTCCAAGAACAATGCCTTCCTGTACCATAAAATGGCATTTCTCCCAGTTGAGTACCAGGTTGGTATCTTCGCACATTTGTAACACATTTTCCAGATTTTGCAAGCAATGGTCAAAAGAATCTCCAAACACAGAAAAGTCATCCATGAATACCTCCATACTCTGCTCCAGCATGTCTAAGAATATGGCCATCATGCAACACTGAAAAGTGGCGGGGGCATTACATAATCCAAATGGCATTCTGCGGAAAGCAAAAGTACCATAAGGACATGTAAATGTGGTTTTCTCCTGATCTTCTGGGGCGATGGCAATCTGATTGTAGCCTGGATATCCATCCAGAAAGCAATAGAACTCATGTCCTGCCAGTCTGTCCAACATTTGATCAATGAATGGCAGCGGAAAATGGTCATTCTGTGTTGCTTTGTTCAGCTTTCGGTAATCCATTCATACTCTCCATCCAGTCACAGATCTTGTTGGAATCAGCTCGTTCTTTTCATTTGTGACAACAATAATTCCTCATTTCTTTGGTACACACTGCATAGGACTTACCCAAGTGTTATCTGAGATGGGGTAAATGATGCCAGCATCTAACCATTTGATGATTTCTTTCTTCACGACCTCTTTCATGATTGGATTGAGTCTCCGTTGATGCTCCACTGTGGGTTTGTACTCATCATTCATCATGATTTTGTGCATGCAAAATGATGGACTAATGCCTCGAATGTCTGCTATAGTCCAGCCAATGGCTCTTTTGTGTTCTCGTAATACTCTCAGCAACTTTTCTTCATGCTCCAATGTTAGTGAAGAAGAAATAATAACAGGTAATTCAGAAGAGTTTCCAAGAAATGCGTACCTGAGATGGCTTGGAAGTAACTTCAGTTCCAACTGCTGTGGTTCTTCAATCAAAGGCTTGGTTCGATCTTTCTTTGGCAGTTCCAGGCTTTCCACTTGTGGTGTTGCTTTGAATCAGAATGGTTTTCAAGGTAGTTGATACATTCCAGAATTTCAGCTTCTAGCTCGCTGTCAGTCATGTTGGTGATGCAAGCTTCAAGTGTATCCGTGGGATTTGGCTCAGTATCCTGAACGATACTATCAACCACATCAACTCTGAAGCATTCTTCTTCCTTTTCATCGCTCGGGAATTTCATGGCTTTGAAAACATTAAAGGTAACTTCTTGGTCCTGCACTTTCATGGTCAGTTCTCCTTTTTGCACATCAATCACAGTTTTACCTGTAGCCAAGAATGGTCTCCCAAGAATGATAGGTACTTCTTTGTCTTCTTCCATGTCAAGGATGATGAAATCTGCTGGGAGAATGTGTTTGTCAACTTTGACCAACACATCTTCAACAACACCTCTTGGAAATGCTAGTGTTCGATCAGCAAGTTGCAACGAGACTGAGGTAGGCATTGCTTCTCCAATCTGCAGTTTCCTGTAAATAGAAAAAGGCATCAAGTTAACATTAGCTCCTAAATCACATAAAGCTTTACCGATATAATGTTCTCCAATGGTGCATGGGACAGTGAAACTGCCAGGATCTTTCAAATTCGGGGGAAGTTTCCTCTGAATGATGGCATTGTATTCTTCCGTTAATGCTACTGTCTCGTAGTCTCCCAATCTCCGTTTTCGTGAAAGAATGTCTTTCATAAATTTGACATAACTGGGCATTTTTTCCAATGCTTCTGCAAATGGGATGTTGATGTGCAACTTTTTGAACACCTCCAGGAATCGAGCAAACTGCTTGTCCAGTTTGTTTTTCTGAAGACGCTGAGGAAAATGTGGAGGTGGAGTGATCTGATCTTTTTTTTTTCCTTTGCTTCTTTTTCCTCCATCTGTGGAACTGCATCATTTTGGAACTTCCTCAATTGTTGTCTTGATTCCAACATCTTTGTTGATCTCAATACCACTTTTTAAGGTAATAGCTTGACATTGCTCATTCTCTCGGTTCCTTGGATTTGGTTCTTTGTTGCTAGGAAGATTACCTGGCGGTCTGTAACTTTGGGCATAAGCCAGTTGTCCGATTTGATTCTCCAGTGCTTTGATGGAAGCAAATTGGTTATGAAACATAGCATCGTACTTTTTTAACTGAGCCAACACTTCTGCCATTCATGGTTCATTTGCATGCTCCTGGCCTTTGTTCTGTTGCTGGAATCCAGGTGGTGGATAGTTCTGCTGTTGGAATCCAGGTGGTGGATTGTTCTTTTGTCCTGAATTGTTGCTCCATGAAAAATTGGGATGATTCCTCCACCATGGGTTGTAGGTGTTGGAATATGGATTATTCCACTGTCTGTTGAAATTGTTGACATAATTCACCGTCTCTTCAAGTTGGTTTGGTTCTGGTGCTCCTCCATATGGTGAACTTGTGGATCCAATGATAAGAGTTTTCATAAATTTGCATATCTGATCCAGCTTGGCGTTGACTGCTATATTGGCTCCACTTTCATAAATTCCTGCAATTCTTTGGATCATGATCCTTTCTGTTGGCCACAAGGAATTTTTGTTGGCCATTTCTTCGATTAGGTTCCAGGCTTGATCTTCTCCTTTTGCCATTAAAGCTCCTCCCGCAGCAACATCGATTGTGGTTCTCATCAGTCCATAAATTTTGGACACACAAGCGTATAACGCAAGCGCACATATCGTTCAAGTAGTATAAAAAGTATCGATCCCACGAGGACTTAATACATAATCTATTAATTTTATGAGGTCAAATGATTACTAGTATCTAACAGGTTGATTAATTGATTTGAAATGATGATGATTTTGAATTTAAAAAAACAAATAAATAAAATTGCACAAAAGTAGGTTGATGAAAATTCAAATTTATAAAACTATCCAGGGTTGTGATTTCTTCCAATATCATTTTAAAGATGAAATGGTTATTTTATGTTTGTGTAATTTATTGGTTTACTAACCTGGAACACAAAATTATGCGAAAGCCTCTGTCGATGGTCAGACGCAAATACCCAATTTAACCCAATTGAACCATATGTCAATGTCAACCAAATTACCTGGATTCATAAAGTTTAAGTTCCAATTATGGCTACCTCCGCCGGACAGGTATATGTCTATCTGTAAGGAAATCTATTAAAGGGTTATATATCCTCAAGGAAGATCGTGGACTATTAAGTCTAAGGCTGAAACCTAAAATTCCTTTGTCAAGTTTATTTTAGATTTACCAGATCAATCTTATTAGTGGCCAATTAACAAGACGCATTAAGCTTAAGACTTAATAAGTAAACCTTTAAATTACCCAAACTACAAAATACCTCCTTATAAACCGGTGATATTAGAATTCATCATAACCCTAGATAACTAACTTAGTTATGACACATAATTAGGGTGAATAAAAACTTAAAAATAAAAGACATAAATTACAATGCTGAAAAATAAATGCGGTAAAATAAATACTGAAAAATAAAATTACAATAAAATAAAATGCTAAGGTAAAAAGATCTAATTTTACTACTACTAATTTAGATATCTCCCTTAATATAATATATTAACTTATGATGATATTACCAACCAGCCATATAGGCGATAACCTGATTAAGTCAAATTAAGTCCAACCAGCCATAAAGGCGGAATCAAAATAAACCTGCCATATATGCGGTAAGAAAGTTTAATTACCAATCAACCAATATGGCGGTATCTTTGCTTAGTCAGGTTTAAACCAGTTTAAAATGAATTACCAACCGACCAATATAGCGGTATCATTTTTAAGTCAAATTTTAAATAGTGAATATATTATAATTAAGGGAGATTAATCTAAATAGCAATAGTAAAAGAATTACCTTTCACCCTAGCAAGGGGAAGTTACCTCCTCATGGTTGAATAGTAAAAACTGTAAAAAGTAAAGAAAGTAAATTACTATTACTATTACAGAACGTAATTAAAATTAATTACAAAATTGAAATTAAAACAAACTAGATAGAAAACTCCCTATTTACATCAGAGAATTCAGAGAGGAAGGTACATCTAAAACTGAAACCTCGAGCTCTATTTATAGGCCTCGCTAGGCTCCCGGCGTCGCGACGCGACACGTGGCAGCTTCTGGTTCGTCGGCTTCAGATTCTTATCTGACACGTGGCAATTCGGATAAAAAGATAAGGTGACACGTGGCAAGGCAGCTGGCATCTCAATGATTATGCTGATATGGCGATGACGTGGCAAAAATGATTGTCGGCACCATATAATGATGACACGTGGCACGCTGTGATTGGTTGATGATGACGTGGAGGTGACGTGGCACGTTGACTCGGTCAACTAGTGATGTGGACGATGACGTGGATGACATGTGGAGTGACACGTGGCGACACGTGGCAATGTCGATTGACGGCACCATAGGATGATGACACGTGGCACGGCGCACGTTAGCAGATCGGCTGTGATAGTGACACGTGGCACGACGCACATTAGCAAAGTCAAACTTCTCAGATTCTGACATGTGGACCCGGCGCACGTTAGCATGGATCGGCGCACGTTAGGCGTCGAGACGCATAAAATTACAAAAATATCCTTTTGTCCGTTTGTCATTATTTTGGCCCCAAATCACCTTAAGAGAGTCCTGAAACTTTATTTATCTACAAATAACACAAAACACATCAAAATATTCACAAAACTCAAGAAACTATACAAAATATTAAGCTAAATGAGTGAGAAATAGTGATATAATTACCACTCATCAGGCTTCTGCAGTGGCCGGCCGCCTCCGAGATCTCCCGGCTTCACCCGACCCAGCCTCTTAGTCATACCTTGGAGCCGTTCAAGAAATTTGGGTTGCTTTGACATTCCTGCAGAGTACAAGTCATGAAGCATGGTCAGTTTCAGAATTCAGATAACTTCAATCATATTTGAATTAAGCACACAATAAATCTATTCGAAGAATAGTTGGGAGCTACCTAGTCGCCCCGGGGCCTGTGGGGGTGCGCTCCGAATGAGGCCCGACTCCACAAAGGCCGCATCATTGACTATTTTTCTCCAATGACCGGTGAAGTTTCGGGCCATCATAATCATAGTTCGGACGTCGTGGGTGACCTTGGGAGGATCCCTCCAGCAGGCCGATAAGGATTGGTGAGTTAGTATTTTTTCATAAAAATTAAGAAAAAAAACTAATGGTTCGGTTTCTAACCTCCTGCTCTGAAGACGTCTGAGACCTCTGTCTCCTCTGAGAACGCTGGCCAAGATCGTCCCCAGTCGCCTGTAGCCCAAAACAAAGGTTTTTTGAAGTGTTTGTTGGTATGGGGAGGTCATTGATGAGGGCGGGGACGCCAGTATATGAAGAAAGTAGTACCAACCGTGATGGGATATTGGTTGGCCTTCAGTTTGTACAGTCTTTTTAGCTCCTCGAAGGTCGGTTCTCCGAGTCCTGCCTTGTGCTAGATCACATATAAGCCGGCCAGTATTCTCGAGCTATTTAAGTTTAGCTGGCAGGGGGCAATCTCCATCCTGGCTAACATCCCCGCAAAATACGGTTGAATGGGCAACCAAGACCACATTCGAAAAAGGAAGAAAGAAGGGCCACAGAGCAGGAGTCAGGTTGGCTTGCGCGTTCGAACAGGCCCGGACCTCAAGGGCTATGTCAATTGGGACCTCGTACTGTTGACGGAGTACGACCAAGGCGTCTTCCGTGATGGTGGAAGGGCGGTTCATGTATAAGGAAGAAAAGTTTAATTCGCCCAGTTGAGGGTCTTTCCGAGGAATTCTCTGGTGGTAGGTGTCGTTCTCTTCTTGAGAGAGGGTTGGGGGTGGTATCTAGCTCCTCTAGGCTGGGTGCTCCCGAGCTGGAGGAGGATTCTTCAGCGCGAGGAGGTTGAGGTTTAACAGGCTTGTCCGAGGAGGATTTGATGTCAGTCATTCCTGACAATCGCAATGGATGAGAAGGTCAGTCAGTGGTTAGTTTGAGGCACAGCGAACTCGAAGAGCTACTCTAACTTTCGGGAACGTAAGCCTAAAGTCTCTAAATGTCCTAGCAATGGCCACACATAGCAAGTCTATTCCTAAAACACCAAAACCAAATACAAAACATAGAAAACCTGAAACACATACATCCTACCCCACTACCCATCCTGCAACCAAATAACATATACATCATACACTCATACACCCAGCCGAAACACACTTTGCAACATGAAAAGGAAATAAGCATGTTTGAAGAAATGGAGAGCAAACAACAGCAGGTAGACAAGCATTCGCAAGCAACAATCAACTATGGTGGATAACGGTAATTAAAAGAAAATGGGTCGAGCATAAACTTACTTGATTTGAGTAGATATGTGTTGGCGGTTGATCTGGCCGGGCTTGAAGATTACTAGTTTCAGGAACAAGGAAGCTCTGGCACTTTGGGAATTCAGATTTTCGTAAAAGAGAGAAAGAAGCGTTGTTTCGCATTCTTATAGTCAGCTCGGTGCATTTTTGGCCGTCGGATCTGAGA